>VSMD01135539.1:0-14382 GCA_008750895.1 Mirza zaza | reverse complement strand
CCCCTCCGGGGGAGCGTTGTGTTGTCACGGCAACAACCGTCTGTGCCCCACGGTGTGTGTGTGGGGGGCTCCGCCGTGCTGCAGCTCCCCGAGGGGCCGCGCGCTCCTGTCGTGGGGTGGCGCGGAGCTCCGGGGCCCAGGCCGCCTCCGCCCCAGCCCCACTCAGCCAGGGGGATTGTCCCCCCTGCAGAGGTGGGGAGTGGTCCTGTCACCTCAGGGGCCGGGCACGGTCCGCTGCGGACCACAGGGGTCGAGAGGAAGCCCTCTAGCGCGCCCGGTCCTCAGACGCAGCCTGCTGGCTCCCGGTGGCTCCCTTGCTCCGCTTCCGTTTCCTCCCTCCAGGACTTGGTGGGTTCTCGCCCCTTGTCAGTCGTATGTCATCTGCCCGCAAGCTTTTCTTCTTTTGTTTTTGTTTTTTTTGAGACAGTCTCACTCTGTTGCCTGGGCTAGAGTGCCTTGGCGTCAGCCTCGCTCACATCAACCTCCAACTCCTGGACTCAAGCGATCCTCCTGCCTCAGCCTCCCGAGTAGCTGGGACTACAGGCATGCGCCACCGTGCCTGGCTCATTTTTTTCTATGTATATTTTTAGTTGGCCAATTAATTTCTATTTTTAGTAGAGATGGGGGTCTTGCTCTTGCTCAGGCTGGTCTCGAATTCCTGACCTTGAGCGATCCTTCAGCCTCTGCCTCCCAGAGTGCTGGGATGACAGGCGTGAGCCACCGCGCCCGGCCTGCCCACAAGCTTTGCAAATCCCACCATCTGCCGGTGCCCTGTGAGCCAGGCGGGAGCTGCCGCCGCTGTTCAACCCCCACCCGCAGGGGGAGGCTGAGGCTGAGGGCTGGCTGTGCCCTGGCACCATCAGAGCCACCCTCGGGGCCTGTCACCGCAGACCAGCAGCTCCCGCACAGCCCTGATAACCTGGGGACCGCTGCCAACTCCTGACATCTGCTTCCCACGCAGAAACGTGATTTAATGGGTACCAGGTGGGGCCTGGGCGTCGTGGGTTTAAACTCTTCCCAGCCGAATCCAGCCCGCAGCAGCCTCGGGAGCTGGTGACCCAGAGCGTTGTCCCGGCCCCACAGAGCCGGGCGCGGCAGGTCTGGGTGGGGGCCGAGGATTTCCATTTTTAATAGCTCCCCGGAGGTGCTGACGCTGCTGGCCTGGGCACGGCGTCTCGAGAGTGGCCGCGCCAGCACTCCTCCTGGCAGAGGCTGGTGCTGGTGCAGGATCCGGGCTTCAGCTGCGGCAGACCCGAGGTTCGGCAGCTCTGGGTGCTGGGTGCTGCAGGAACAGCTGTTGGAAACAGAGCAGGACAACCGAGAGGACTGGCTTCTGCCTGCACAGGCTGTGGAAGCGGGGCCCTGGGCACCTTGCTTGGGGAGTGCTGGGCTTCCTGGAGCCCAAGGTTGCATGTCTAGAGGCGTGAACCCAAGAGACCACTCTGGGCTTTGAGCCAACAGCCGCCGTCTCGTGGAGAGCGAGCGGGTCAGCCTCCACCTGCCATGCTGCTGTCAGCTTCGGGGGACAGAGCAGGCTTCTAACCTCATTTGTCACCAGCTCTTCCTGCTCCCCTGGCTGCATGTGGGTGTAGGAATTCCCAGAAAACCGGGGAGTTGATAGGCCAGGCTCCTGCTCTCTTAGATTCGGGGCCATTGCCCGGGCTCACCAGGCTGGGTTCCGCTGGAACCTTATTTATCTTCGATACTCCATATGTGATAAAAATTCTTGCTCCCCCATCGCTAGCGTTCCCTGTTAACCAAGAACGAAAACCGACTTTGGTCCTCACAGTAACCACGTGCAATAAAGGACTGCTGTCATCCTCACCTGACAAACGGGCCCCAGCGAGGGAGACTCGCTTGCCCAACACCACCCAGCTACCGAGCAGTAGAACCTGGATGTGAACCGGGGAGTCTGGCCCCACGGTCGGCGATTGAGGAGGACCAGGCCACTGCGAGGCCCTGTGCGGGGGGTCCCCAAGCCCTCCTCTGGCCGTCGGTTTGGGGAGGTCATGTATCAAGCTATTCGCTACTATTTCCCGAGATGCCGTGGCATCAGTTCATGGAACTGACAGACGCTCATGAGTCATGCTGCTGTCAAAACAATGTAAAATTGAGAATGCTTTCACGTTGAGCAGGTAAAAAAGTTGCCGCCTATTTGTAAAACAGGATTGCAGTTGTGAAACACGTGCATACGGAAACAAGTACTGAAAGGCAATACGCACAAGGGCGTTTTGCCGTGTGACGGTGCTGTTACCTGGTACAGTTTCCCCTCTGCGCCCCAGACTTCCCGTGACGCAGCTGTGCCGTTTACCATTCAAAGCCAGACGTGCCCAGGCCAGGACAGCGCCCCTGGCCTTTTCCAGGCGCGGAATCAGATCTGACGCTCAGGAGGTCGCCCGTAGCTGGCTCTGTCACCCGAGGGCAGCCTTCCCTGTGCCTGCCCTTCCTCCTGCTGCCCGGGGGCCAGGCGGAGGCTCCCCCGCCCCCACCCCGGGCGAGCACCCTCAGGCCAGCAGGAACCGCAGCCAGGGAGGCATGGAGAGCCGCGGGTTCTCGCTCAGTTGGTTTCTGCTGCTCCGCTCCTTGCCCCGGGGGCCGAGCAATGCAGTGTCCCTGCCAGACTGTTTCTCTGCCACATCCTGCTAGCCTGCATCGGTCCCTGTCATCCGCCTTGGGGAGCTCCACAGGGGAAACCGAGGAAAGGAAGAGGAACTTTCTTCCGATCAGCCTCCTGCTGTCACGACTCCGTGGGTAAGGCCGTGTCGCGTGGCCGAGTGCCGGCGGCCCCCACGAGGTGCACTGGCAGAGGGTGCCGCGTGTCAGGCCGCCTTTCCCAGGCGCTGGGCGGTGAAGAGGACTCCAGCTCTGCTCTGCCCGGAGACACGGATGTGGCCACACGTGGAGCCTGGTGCTGCGACCCCGAGGCCCTTAGTCGGGCGGTCAGCACAGAGCTCAGTGCACGGCAGCTGCTCCGTGACCCAAGGTCCGGGCATGACGTGAACACGCAGGTGAATGGGGTCTGTCGTGCACCAGGCGGGCGGGGCTCCGTGACACGGGAACGTGGACCCCAATCCGGGGCCGGCCTGAAGGCCGGGTGGGTTCCTGGCTTTGCGCAGGAGAGCATCCAAGAGCGAGCTGTCAGAGTGAGGCAAAAGCAAGTCTACTGAGGTAAGAAAAGAAGAAACCATGGCTGCCACATAGACGGAACGGCAGCTCGCTCAGAGCAGCGGACAGTAGCACTTTGTGAGTTTCCGGGGTCTTATTTTATTACCTTCTATTTCATTTTATGTCAAGCGGAGGGAGGATTATTCATGAGGTTTCTGGGAAAGGGTGGGAGTTCCCAGAACTGGGGGTCCCCCAACTTTTTAGACCATAACGGCGACCTCCGGGGGTGGCCATGCGTCTGAACGGCCGCGGCGCTGGGGAGGGTTTCTTTTCGCAGCCAGGAGCAGGGTGCAGTGAGCGGTGCGGGCGGGCTGCGGCCGTTTCGCGGCCATGTGGTTCCAGCTGGTGCCGTCGGCTTCTCCACCGCCCTGGCTCGCTCTGCCAGAGCCCGAGGTCCGCGGCTCCTCGCCGAGCAGGACCCGCCGCCTGGTCAGGAGGGGCGGGGGACTCACGTGTCCAGGATCTGTGTGCCGTGTGAGCCGCAGCGGGGGGGGGGCCCGCAGCTGAGGCAGGAAGCGGATGCCACGGAGCGCGAGGCCCAGGTCCGGCGTCCAAGCTCCAGAGACGTTATCTCCCTTCCTTTCAGGAAAATAAAAAAGCTTTACCTCAAAGGTCTGCAGGAAACAGCTACCTGCTCCAGCCAGGCTGAGGCTGCACCGAGTGAGAACATGAAAGAGACCCGCCACTGAGCGCGCTTCAGAAGAGAAAGACAGTCAGACGCTCGAGCAGCTTCAGGACGAGATGACACTGCAGACGAGTCAAGAAACTAGGGGACTCTAGCTTTTCTGTCTTAGTGCAACGATTCGGCAAGGACCGCTGTTCTGGCCCGTTCCTTCCGTCCTGGAAGCTGCGAGAGCTTGAGGCACTAGTTAGAAGAAGAATGTTCTTCTGGAACAATCTCGACGGCACTGGTGCAGTTTCATCGCGTCCGGCGGGTGGGGGCGCGCCCACCGCGCTGAGACAGGAGGATGCGCCTCCCCCACTCGCCGCCCAGAGCCGGGCAGCGCCAGCCGGCCAGGGCTCAGGAAGCTCTCGGGGCGTCCGGGCAGGACGACGTCTGTCGGAGGCTCCTCGTGGACTCGAGTCCTGGCGAAGCGCTGGAAGACCCGACCCGTCTCTGCAGAACATCGCACTCGGAGCCCGCGCGAGCTGCCCCGTGCAGAGGCGCACTCAGACCTGAGAGAGCTCGGAGGCACCTGAGCTTCCCAGGCCTCGGCTCCTCCTCTGCAGGGTGGGGCGATCACGGCGCGGCCACAGGGCTCCCCGGGGCGACGCTGGGTGACGCGGCGCGTGGGGCTGACGTGACACGGGGCAGGCGTGCTGCTCGGCAAACGGTCACCGGGTGAGCGAGCTGCGGGCGGAGACGTCACATCTGTGCTGGGGAGGACGGCGTCCTCTGCCTGCCCGGAGCCCAGACACCCTGGAGCTGTTCCCGGATCCAGCGAGACGGGATGTCCTCAGGGAACCCAAGGCTCTCGGCAGCTCCGAGGCTCTGGAGATGAAATCGTAAGGAGCTGACTTTCTTGCTGAGCTCCTGGAGTCACGTCTCATAAAGTTCGGGGCAGTTTCACTCGAGACTAATTCTGCCATCCACCCGTCCTCGCCCAGTTCCAGAATCCCCTTCTGGGGACCAGGAGGCAGCCTCCTCAGTGGAACAGCACAATTCCGTGTCCCCGTGCCTGCTCCTCCCGGCTTGTCCGACGCGGGTGGGTTGCTGGCAGTAGCCTTGCGGACAGCCGCCCGCAGTCGGGAGAGCTGTGAAGTGACCTAAATACATTTGTTCACGGACAACTAGTGGTAGATTATTTTTCATGGATGGCAGTTGCGTTCGCAGGATTCGAGGCGGTGATGATTTTGTGTTCTTGTACGGATCTCCTACCAGGCTGTGATAAAACCAGTCTGGACCAATGCTGCTGCACGTATAGACATTTATTAAACACGCTTATTAGGAGGCAGGCACGGAATGGCTTACGTCAAACTCCTAGGTAAGCCTGGGAAAATGCCACACCTTTCTTTAGACCTGAACCAGTTCTACCCTGCGGGGAGAGTTTCCTGGAGGAAAAGTAGGGGACGTTCCAGAGGCAGGACGTTCACTTCCTGGTCAGTGCCAGGCCCACATGGCCTCTGGTTCACGGGCTGAACTGCGCAGGGTCCGTGGGTTATAGGCTGCCGGGGCTGCTGTTCCTGTACCTGCACATGCAGAGAGGGGGAGGGTCCCCAAATATGTCAGAGTGTCCCCCATCACCACAAAGAATGCATTTCTAGGACCTGCAACAGGCTAATACCTTCGCCTGTAGAAACCCACTTCTAGCATCCCCAGTACGAGTCACAGATGTACAGGGCGTGCGTGGAGACGCTCTAGTACCTGGTCGGTGGCCGGCAGGCCCACGGGGCCAGGGAGACGACAGATGTGGCCGTGGGTCCCCTGTGACCCAAGGACAGCAGCGGCTGCCGCTGCTCAGCTGCTCTCGCTGTTACGGGTCAGCGTTGTCAGGCTTTCTGCGTTTTCCGGCGAAGCCAGAAATCCAGATTTCGACTTGAGATCCGAGTCTTGAAAGTTGGCACGATATCAAAGAAACTCTAAAGCAGACTGTTCAGGCCGTAAAAGTACATCTGAAGCTACAAAGTGCCTCTGCTATAAAGCGACGAGCCACTCGACAACCTCTGCCATAAAGCGAAGTTCGGCTTTTGGATTTACGGCATCTTCTTTCTTTGGGCAGAAACAGACGCTTTATGTCTTGACAGATGGAACTGACGCGTCCCCTTCCGAGGCCGGTCATTCCTGCAGCCAAGACGGAGAGTTTGTTCGCTGGAGCCCTGCCGCTGGGGGCTTTCCACCGGCAGCCCCTCTCGAGTTTGTGCGTCTTGGTGACCACGTGCGGGGGGCACCAGGACATTCCGTGCAAGGACAACCGTCTGTCGGGGAAGGGCAGCAAAGCCAGAGACGCTGGGTTGGCTCTCCGCAGCCAGGGTCCAGGCACGACAGTGTAGCTACAGAGAAAGGGGTGCTGGCTTTTTAGGAATCCCATTCTCATTTATCTATAAAAAGAACCGATTCCACAGTAAGCTGTTCGGAGGGGGAACCGCACGGACCGTGCAGTCCACCCTAGACCCCGCAGGTGGGCACGTCGGCTGTGGCTTCTTCTGTTGAGGAAGGCGATGGCTGTCGACATGGGGGCAGGGTGCTGCCCCTCCCGGAGGTCCGCTGAGAAGAGAAGGTGATTCCGAAGTTCCGATCCTGGGGAACTAGCGGGACTACGTCGGCCTCAGGGGTGTCACGGAAGGAAGCTGGGCACAGTCTGCAGCCCGGCGGGTCATGACAGTTTCCTCCTTTTACTGCCTGCCTGGGGTGGCCCGAAACTCTTAAGCACTGCTTTTGATGCAGCTCACACACTTCAATATGTCATGTTCTCGTTATACAGTTACACGTTCATTTATCATAGGCATTGATATATTTAATTTTCTTATGACTCCCTCTTTGACCCATGGATTATTTAGACATGCTGTTCAATTTCCAAATATTGGGGGAGTGTCCAGATGTCTTCTTGTTATTGATTTCTACTCGACTTCCATTATGGTTCAAGAACACAACTTTCATGATTTATATGCTTTAATTTCTAGGGCCCGGAATGTGGTCTCGCTGAGTGTTCTGTGTGCACCGAGACTGATGTGCACTCTGCCGTTACCGAGTGGAGTGTTCCGGAATGTCTATTCTTAAGACAAGGTGGCTGATAATGCTGCTTAGGTCGTCAATATGCGCACTGATTTTCTGCCTACTTGTTTTATCAATTAGGGAGAGTGCAGTGCCGAGAACTCCTACTCTAACTGTGGATTTGCCAATTTTTACTTTCAGTTCTATCAGTTCCCACCGCACGTAGCTCAGAAGTCTGTTGCTAGGTGGTGGGTATTTAGGCTATCGTGTCTTCCTGGAGAATGCACCTGTGTCACTGCATAACGGTCGTTTATCTCTGGACAGCTTCCTCGTCCTGAAGTCCACTTGGCCTGAAATCACGGTATAGCTCCAGCGGTCCTCCGGTTGGTGTTTTCATGGTATGCCTTCCCCCTGTTTGACTTTTAACAGACACCTTTTTATGTTTAAAGTGAGTTTCTCATAGACAGCTTATTACTATATTTGGTTCTTGCTTATTTCTGTGGAATCTGACATTCTCGGTATGTTAACTGGTGGGCTTTGACTATCTACATTTAAAATGATTATTGATGGAATGAGATTAATAACGAATTAACTAATTAGTTGTTCTGCATTTTTCCATTTGTTCTTTCTTTTTTCCCCCCTCTCTTTATTCTTCACCTGGGTTTAATTGAGCATTTGTTGTTATTCCATTTTTTCCCTCTCAATTGGCATTATTTATAACTTTAAAAACATTTCAGTAGTGAACTATGGTTTATAACATTCATTTACAAATAATCTGAGTCCACACTCTAGTAGCACAACATTGCTCCACTTGACATGTGAGGACTTGCAGCAATGTGCCCCAGCCCCTCTCTCCACCCCTGGTGCCATTGTGCTCATACGCTTCAGTTGTCCATGTTTTAAGCACATAATTCATTGTCACTATTTGTCTCAGTCCATTCGGGCTGCTGTAACAAAATACTATAAACCCGGCGGCTTGTAAACAACACACACTCATTTCTCACAGTTGTGGAGACTGGGAAGTCCCAGACCAAGGCACCAGCGGGTTTGGTGTCTTCTTCCTGGCTCACAGACGGCTGGCTGCTCTGTGGCCTCACAAGGTGGGAGGGGCCCTCTGACCCTTCTTCAGGTGGGTTCCGGAGAGTTCTGACCTCGAGTCCTTATCGCCTCCCAAATGCCCCACCCACTAATACCACCTGGGGGGTTCAGATTCCAACATATGCATTTGGGAGGGGGGAACACAGACATTCAGATCCTAGCACTATCCTAGCACTATTATTATTATTATATTTCTTAGTCATTGACCTTTCACGGCCATTAAAAACAAGAAAACAGAGTCTCTGGTGAGCTTCCCTGATAGATGACGCTCACGCACGGTGTCACATCTCCTTGCCCGGGAGTTAAGAGTGTCCTGTGTGACTGCTCAGGGGGAGGATTCTAGGGGCTGCCCTGGGTTCCCCAGGGCCTTGCCCTTTGCTGCCTTTGCCATCTGTCCTTTCACTGCAGTACGTTGTGGCCATGAGTACGACTGTGAGCCGAGTCTTGGGCATCCTTCTAGGGAATCTCTGGCCCTGGGGTGGTCTTGGGACCCCGGGCACAGATGTGGCCAGGGAAGGGGTGAGGCTGGGCCCCAGGCCCCTCAGCCTAGCTCGGCACGACTGCCTCACTTTCCCTGGGAGGGCGAGGCGGGTTCCACGTGCAGACCCCACGTCCACAGGGCCTGGGAAGCGGGCGTCTTGGTGCTGGTGTCGGCTCTGCTGCGTACCACCTCTCGGCCTTCCCACGGTTGGCTCCCTCCTCCTGTTTGCCCCAGGCCCGTCTCAACAGCGCTCGCCTCTGTAAGTGCCAAACACGACAGGCCCTGAGGTGCACTTTCTCACTCTCTTCAGAAACTCGGGGTGGGAAACTGGTATCATTTGCAAACCCTCTGCCTCCCTGGGTTGGTGAGGCAGAACCTGGAGACATCAGAGACAGCCAGGAAGTGATGACTGCAGTTTCTTTAGAAAATTTACTTGGCCCTTTCTAATTTTGTGTCTCTGGTTTCAATCTAGTAGTTTTCTTTGTGCCCAACTGCTCAGTATTCAGGGAATAAAAAGATGAGATACTTCCTTAGGACCTCTTAACTGGGTCTGGCTTTGGCTTTGGTATTTTCTTAAAACAACAACAAAAAAAACAGGCCGGGCGCGGTGGCTCACGCCTGTAATCCTAGCACTCTGGGAGGCCGACGTGGGCGGATCGCTCGAGGTCAGGAGTTCGAAACCAGCCTAAGCAAGAGTGAGACCCTGTCTCTACTAAAAATAGAAAGAAATTAGTTGGCCAACTAAAAATATATAGAAAAAATTAGCCAGGCATGGTGGCACATGCCTGTAGTCCCAGCTACTCGGGAGGCTGAGGCAGGAGGATCGCTTGAGCCCAGGAGTTTGAGGTTGCTGTGAGCTAGGCTGACGCCACGGCACTCTAGCCCGGGCCACAGAGTGAGACTCTGTCTCAAAAAAAGCCAAAACAACAACAACAACAAAAACCCCAAAAAACAAAACTACTTATTGATCATAATTCCAGACTCCCAAGACAGCAGCAGAGAACATTCAGGTTTCACAAGTGGGATCTAGGTGAGAACCCCGAGGAAGCTCACCCGTGAGCAGTGCGTGTGGCGGGTGGAGACTCACACAGGGCCTGGGCCCCCACGACAGGGCCAGCCCTGGGCAGCAGAGGGGGCGGCTGCAGTGGGGACTAAAGGTGACTGGGCGGCAGCCCCCACCTGCCCAGGGCCTCCCCTGGGGGCAGAGCCCTCTCCCCTGCGTTTGACAAGGAGACACTGGCGCTCTGGCCGTGCTAACAAGAGTCCTCAGAGAGCTTCCACTTGTTTCCCCAAGATCTTCTCTCATTGCTCTGTTTTTTTTTTTTAAATAAACTATTAAAAGTAGCACATTTGGCACCTATTTCTCAGTGACCGATCCTTTCAAAGATGGTCTCTCCATGAACTCAAGACTGTAGCTGAATGATGCACGATACTGCTGTTTCCCAGAGACAGGTGTTTTATTTTTATTGCATTAACGTTATGAGAACACGCTGGCTGCAGCTTCCCTGAGATCCGAGTGCTGGAGCGGTCCTGGGTTTTGCAGGCATTTTGCCGGGATCCTGGGCTCCTGACCGGGAAGCTCATTTTGGTCACGTCTCCCCTCCTCCTGGGAGGCGCTGGGTCCGCGTGTGGCACTTTCACCCATTTGTTCTTCATTCATTCATTCATTCATTCGTTCCAGCGACCGTTCCCTGAGCCCTGCGTCCCGGCGCTGGGCTGCGCCTTGGGGTTGCAGAGGTGAGAAGACACAGTCCCAGCTTTAGGGAACTCACAGTCTGGTGACGGGGACAGACTCACCGCCACCGCGCCGCGTGATGAGGGGTGAAGGCTTGAGCCTCGGATCTCACGGGTGGGAGGGAGAAGACCTCGCTGAGGAGACGGAGGAGGGGAGCTCCTGAAGGTGGCCGGGGGTCCCAGAGGGCCCGTGCGCCGTGCTAAGAACTCAGGAGGGGCTGCCTTTGGGCCCCTGCCCGATCTTACACCCCAAGACCCTTTAACTTTTGTCATCTTGAGGGAGGCAGCCAAGGCTCCTTTAAAATATGAAACAAAACCCTGGAAGCAGGAAGAGACCAGCAGTGGCTAATAGGTGAGACAGATGGGAGTCTTAATTAAAGCGCGAGCAGGGCTAATTTAACCGTCGATGCCTCCCTGAGCATATGGGCCCGAGACGCTTCCACCGACACTGGAGATCCGGGCACAGCGTGGGGTGCCCAGGGCTGTGGGCAGTGAGGTTTGGGAGGGTTCATTCCCCTAGATGCCCCCCTCCCCAACGCCAGCTTTAGACTTTGTTTTTGACTTCTCCTTCTCTGACTATGCCAAGAGCTGGCGTCGTCTCTGAAGAATTGCCATAGCCGGGCGTGGCCTCACACTGGCTCGTGGGGATTCTGCTACACGATCCTAAGGAAAGCCAGTGCCTCAACCACAGCTGCAGACTGGTAAGCCGCTGAGCGTGGGCCGGCGAGAGGCACTGGTGGGAGAGAGGCACCGGCCAGGGCCACCTCTGAAGACAGGTTAGCTGGGGCCACATCTCACAGGAGCCCTGGGGGTGACCCTCACAAGCAGGGGTCCTCAGACTTTGTAAACAGGGGGTCAGTTCACCGTCCCTCAGAACGTTGGAGAGTGGGCGCACATTCCACACATGCACACTGTGGGCCCAGGACGAGTCGGCCGCTAAGCAGGACAGGTAGCAGTGGCAAAAACACCCGGCCGGTTGGATAAATGTCCTCGGCAGGCCGCATGTGGCCCGAGGGCCGTAGTTTGAGGACCCCTGCCCAAGAGCCTCAGGCCAGCAGCCAGCCCTGCAGGGCTGCTCCTTGGATCCCGCCCTACAGGGAGGAGCACAGCCCTGGTCTCACACCTTCTTGCAACGCTGCTCCTGTGCCACCAAACCTGACAGTTGTCTAAGTGCGGTCCCCCGACCAGCAGCAGCAGCATCACCTGCGAACGTGGTGGACGTGCGCATTGTCCGTCCGGGCCCCCAGACTGCTCTGTCTTGGGGGGGGCGGCCCCCGGCAATCTGTGCCTTAACAAACCCTCCAGGTGCTTCCCGGGTGTACCAACATTTGAGACTCTCCGCTGTCAGCCCGAGAAGACTCCGCGAGTCCCTGGCTTATCCTGACGACGGCTTGGCCTCACCAGAGGAAGGGAGTTTGGTGCTCCGAGATTCCGCGTTGACATCTTCTGGAATAAAGGGAACCGCTGGGCTCTCCGCTCTCCTCAGAAATTACCAACGAGCAAGTAGGGGGTGGAGACACGGCACAGGAGACGGGGGATTTGCCCGTCCTCCTGGAAGCCGTTTTTCCTTTGCCTCTCAATGAGGGATGGGCCATGAGAATGAGGAAAATAAACGCTCTGCTCTAAGGAAACAAATAAATCTCCATGGTTGTGATATATGGGCTCCACCTGCTAAAAACAGCGTCCTCTCTGCATGCATTCTTCTCGGCACGCGACTCCGATACATTGTTTCCTTGGCAAGGGGCCACAGCCATCAACACTGATCAGCGTGGGATTTATCTGCCACCCCCCTGCGCCAGCAGCCCTGTTAACTCCTCCTGTACGCACAGATGTGGCCTCTCTTGACTGCATGAGGCCGTGCAACGGACAGCCAATTTGTCCGTCGGCTTTGTCTGTAAAGTCCTGTATCGTGATTACTTTCTAGCTGTAAGAGATCTTCTACCGAAGCTGATAGATATGTCACAGTGGCCCAGGCGTTGGCTCGGACACCTGCCAGGCAAGAGAAGAGTCACAAGCTGTTCCTGGAGGCACCGGACTGCCCGGTGCAGAGGCCACAGCGCCTCCAGGGGGAGCCTGCTTCCTGCATGTGGAACTCTCGGATGCCTTGGTGTCTCAGACCTACCATTTGCATTTACTACGTGGCCACCCGGCTAAGAAAGGTCAGAGACCTTTGGTGTGTGGCCCCCATCAATCACACCTTCTCCACGTGGGATTTGTTTTAGGTATTTTCGAGTCCCGAGGACGGACCTTCCGACAGCAATCCCCAATGTCTCTCTTATGAGACCACGGTGCTCAGTGGCGAGACAGCCCTGCCCTTCAGTAGGCTGAGACTCGGCCTGCAAAGGATTCTAGCTCGGGGTGCTGTTAAACGCCATCAATGGGCCCGGCGCGGTGGCTCGAGCCTGTCATCCTAGCACTCGGGGAGGCCGAGGCAGTCGAATTGCTCAAGGTCAGGAGTTTGAAACCAGCCTGAACAAGAGCGAGACCCAGTCTCTACTATAAAAATAGAAAGAAATTAATTGGCCAACTAAAAATATATAGAAAAAATTAGCCGGGCATGGTGGCGCATGCCTGTAGTCCCAGCTACTCGGGAGGCTGAGGCAGGAGGATCGCTTGAGCCCAGGAGTTCGAGGTTGCTGTGAGCGAGGCTGACGCCACGGCACTCACTCGAGCCTGGGCAACACAGCGAGACTCTGTCTCAAAAAAAAAAAAAAAAAAAAAACACGCCATCGATGACCGTCAAACTGGCTGTTGGCGTCATGGCCCTCGGTCGAGAGAGCCCGCATCTGTGGGTGCTGGAGCAGTCAGCGGGGCTTTCCCCAATAGTGGGATCCAGGAGGCCCCGTAACTTGGCTGTGGGTCACGAGCAGACACGATGGGATCAAATAAGACGTCGACACCGGGGACCCGGGTGTCGGGGAATGGTCCTGGGACGCCAGGTGACGGGACGCCCCTGCACGTGCCGGGGACGTTGCATGGAGACTTCGGTGGAGACAGAGTCTAGGGAAAGAGTCTGGGCCGAGACGCAGAAACGGGAGCCGCGGGCAGGTGGAGGCCCAGGGGAGAGTTTCTGAAAAGCGGGCTGTGGATCATCAAGCCTCGGGGGGTGTCTGCACCAAGGGGCCGTGAACGGGGCACGGCGCTGCCGGCGACAGACGGGAAACCAGAGCGTGGGAAGAAAGTGAAAATGCAGTGCCAGGGAAAACAGCTGAGGACAGGGCTCCGAGGTGGGGACCCGTTGGCCATCTGACAAGTGTGAGAGAAGGAAGACGATGATGACCAGAGGTCGGGGTGACCGCCGGCCCTCGCCGTGCTGAGGGGCAGGGGGTGAAGCGGGCTCAAGGGCCCAGGGCTGGGGCTCAGGCGGCTGTGAGGGCAGGTCCCGGGGGGGCACCTCCGGCTGCCCTCGGATCTCCCGTGCACCAGTGAGTGATCTTTCTTCCCCTGAGGCAGACGTTGTTAGAGAAGATTTAATCACGAAAGAGTGATGGCCTAATGGAGTCTGTCCAGACAGACGAGACGGTGGCCCGACTCCCGGCCTGCTCCGCCTGCTCCCGTAATCGGGCATCCCGAGACTCCGCTGCTCCCATTAGGTTAACAAGCCGCATCTGCCAGACCGCAGCCGGCGCTGCCCCTCCGCTCCAGTCCCGGGTTTATAGACCTCCTGGACGTGGAGAGACCTGCTCCTCTCTCAGTACGGTGACTTCCCTCTTCTCTCCAGGGGGCACCTGCAGGTGGACACTGGTCAGGCTCTGTCCACGCGGGGTGGGGAGCACGGGGCGCACAGGATCCTCCTGCCTGGCCCAGCCGGGAGACTCCTCGGACACTCAGCGTCCAGCCCGGGATGCAGGCCGTGGCTGCCGTGGCTTGTGTGAAGCTGGTCCCCAAGCTCAGCGGTGACTGGGGAAGGTCAGGAGAGCAGAGTCAGATAGGATGGTGGCCTTTCTGTCCCAGGCTGATGGAGTGTGGTGTGGGTGCTGGAGCTCCAGCAGCAGTCGTGGGACATGAGGACCCCCTGGGACAAGGCAGAGGAGCCTTACGGAGGTGAACAGCGATGCCGGCCCTAGACCGACTTAACTCCGCTGCACTCTTTGTGAGAGAGAAGTTAACTCCCATCTTGTCTGAGCTCCTGTGGTTTGCAGTGTTCTCCCCATCACCGATGTGGCCCTAACAGGAGCACCCCTGACCCCGCGGTGCGGTGCTGACTGGAGAGAGCTGCTCCCCGCCCGGCTGGTGGCTCAGCCCTGTGCTC
>VSMD01135538.1:0-67322 GCA_008750895.1 Mirza zaza | reverse complement strand
CTATATATATTAGTTGGCCAATTAATTTCTTTCTATTTATAGTAGAGATGGGGTCTCGCTCTTGCTCAGGCTGGTCTCGAACTCCTGAGCTCAAACGATCCGCCCACCTCGGCCTCCCAGAGAGCTAGGATTACAGGCGTGAGCCACCGCGCCCGGCTCCCCATCTTTTTTTTTTGAGACAGAGTCTCACTCTGTTGCCCAAGCTAGAGTGAGTGCCCTGGCATCAGCTTAGCTCACAGCAACCTCAAACTCCTGGGCTCAAGCAATCCTCCTACCTCAGCCTCCTGAGTAGCTGGGACTACGGGCATGTGCCACCATGCCTGGCTAATTTTTTCTATATATTTTTTAGCTGGCCAATTAATTTATTTCTATTTATACTAGAGACGGGGTCTCGCTCTTGCTCAGGCTGGTCTCGAACTCCTGACCTTGAGCGATCCACCCGCCTCAGCCTCCCATAGTGCTAGGATTACAGGTGTAAGCCACCATGCCCAGCCTCTTCTTTAAACCATGTTCTACAAAAATAATACCTCTGCTTCCCATCTCACAGGGTCACTCTCAGAACGAAATATGATGTATGTAAAAAAAAAATTATATGGTTTTATTTAAATTAAAAACCTTAAGGCTGGGCATGGCGGCTCATGCCTGTAATCCCAGCATTTCTGGAGGTTGAGGCAGGAGGCTCCCTTGAGGACAGGAGTTTGAGACCTGGTCTCTACAAAAACTTAAAAAAAAAAAAAATTTAGCCAGGCACAATGGCACATGCCTGTAGTCCCAGCTACTCAAGAGGCTGAGGCAGGAGGATCCCTTAGGCCTGGGAGTTCAAGGCTGTAGTAAGCTGGGATTGAGCCAGTGCACTCCAGCCTGGGCAGCAGAGTGAGACCCTGTTTCTAAAATAAATAATTAAGTTAATTAATTAATTAAAATATTAAACTGTAGAGAAACTAGTATTCATGGTAGTGTACACTTTTTGCAGGTTTTCATACCTTCCTACTCACTGGCTAACCAGCAAGGGTCATCTCATTTTGTTACAAGGGAAAGAATGGAAGAGCCAACTCACTCAAGAACACTTTGGGAGAAACCAGGCAGCTTGAGCAGAAAAAAAGTTCTATAATCTTATGATATACTTAATAGTTTTACAGGTGCTAAATTTTTTGAATACATAATGTTTTTTTTTATTTCAGGATATGATGGAGGTACAAACATTTTGGTTACATGTTATGACTTTGCCACATCCCAACCATGATTTGAGACATGTCCTTTCCCCCCTAAAACGCTCACCATGTCCATTAGTTGTGAGTTTACTCACCTCCAAACTCTCTACCCCCAAAGAATGTTATTATTGTGTGAGCACTTTAGTGTTGATCAGTCAGTGCCAGTTTTATGGCAAGTACATGTGGCCTATTCTTCCATTCTTGTGATACTTCACTTCAGCGGATGGGCTCAAGCTGTAACCAGGAAAATATAAGAGTTGCTAGATCACTGTCATTTTTTATAATTGAGTACTATTCCATTGTATACATATACCATATTTTATTAATCCACTCATGGATTGACAGGCACTTGGGTTGTTTGCACATCCTTGCTATAGTGAATTGTGCTGCCATAAACATTCAAGTGCGGATGTCTTTATTATAGAATGACTTTTGTTCCTTTGGGTCAATGCCTAACAGTGCTATTGCTGGATCAAATGGTAGTTCTACTTGTAGCTCTTTGAGGTATCTCCAAATTCTTTTCCACAGAGGCTGCACTAATTTGCAGTCCCACCAGCAGTGTAAGAGTGTTCCTATCTCTCCACATCCTCGCCAGCATTTGTTGCTTTGGAATTTTTTGATAAAGGCCAGTCTTACTGGAGTTAGGTGATATCTCATTGTGGTTTTGATTTGCATTTCCCTAATGATTAGAAATGTTGAGCATTTTTAAATATGTTTGCTGGCCATTATTCTGTCTTCTTTTGAAAAGTTTCTGTTCATGTCCTTTGCCTATTTATTGATGGGTTGTTTGATTTTTTCTTATTGATCATAACATTTTTAATTCTCAGAACCACCTGTAAGGCAAGCATATTGCCACCAGTCCATAGCTGAGAAGTTATTTGCTGAAGATGGAACAACTAGCTGGTGCCACGTCTGGACAGGCACTAACACAAATACCAATTATTTTATTATATATTAAAATGAATAGGATGATATAAATGTAGGTTTTATTATACCTAGAGTCATGTTGATTTGAGGTCGAGATGTCCCATACCTCGATGATGTAATATTTTTTTGGTTCCTACATGGCAAGTAAGAAATTATAACTGCCCTATCTCATTAGAATTATTGTCATTCTTATGAGTATCTGTACATTAATTATGAATTATTACATTATGACAGATCTTTCTGTCTCAGTTTCTGTCAGACAGTGGCTACATAAATGAACACAGCTGTTTGATGTGAGCTGTTTGACTGTGAATCTGTAGCTGTTGAGCTACTGATTACCTTCCAGCAAACTAGTTTCTCTGAATAACATTTAAGGTGCTGTCACTTAGGATTTTATATGAACATTTTGAAGCAATATTTGTTTTTGGTACCTATTGGTTTTGATGTTAATGTTACACATTTTCATATGCTTATTTGTATTACTACTACTTCATTCCCCTTCCCCCTAAAATCTCATTCATTTTGAAGAATAAATGAATATATAGATGAAATTTTATACAAATGCAAGAAATGTTCTTCTGGACAGTTCTCATTAGCCTTTATTATTAATATAATTCCTTGGGTTTGACCATTTGGGACAGAACCACATATTAGGAAATGGTATATAATGATGCAGTTGATGCCTTAACACTTCTCAATCCTTTAAGTATAGTTCAGGTAATTTTTCCATAGAAAGAATTTCCTTTTACTTGTTCAAAGTTCATCTACTTCTTTTTTTTTTTTTTTAGTGGGGGAGGAAGACGTGAATCTCACATAAATTTATGAGATCGTCTTGAATTTGGTCCCTATGTATTGTTGCATAAATTTAACAGTGTTCTCCATAAAGTTATATAGTACACAGGCATGGCCAGGTATATACACGGAGGAAAGAAAAAGGGAGAGGAAAGAGAAAAATACCAGAGATAGAGAAAAAACTGCAGGGCCCAGGGGTTAGGAATAAACTAGAACCTTACAGTGATTGGACAAATTGAAAAAAACACAAAACCATTATCAGCTATTAAAAAAAAAAGTGAGGTTTTGAGGTAAAGTGAAACTCAATTTGTCAACAGGAAGCTATGGGCTCTGCACCTCTATTTATATAAACATTTGCTTTTTCCATCTTGGGTTCTGCCCAGAAGTGGTGGTCTGACTGCTTCTGGCTTTGCTCGACTGGTTTTTAGAAAAGAAAAAAAAAAAAAAAGAAAGAAAAAGAGAAAAATTGTGACCACCTGTTTTTCTCTTTACCACCAAAGAAACTTAACAAGTCACTTTCCCTGATGTTTGGTTAGTGAAAATGCTGAAAGATACAAGGACTTCAATTTTTATTACAGTGTTGCATTTTTAACCAACACTTCCCTGAGTTGACAAAACTGCAATAATAGTCTTGCCTCTCCCCCACTGTGCTCCTGATGTCTTTCCATTTTACCCTAAGTTTCCTGATCCCTCAGGACCCCTTCAACACACTTGCAAAATTCCCTTTGAATTTGGAATTTGAGAATTGCCATCTTTTAGCCTCCTGGTTCTCCTCACCTGGTGTCAACCTGTCATCACCCTCTCATCTCATTATCCCCCTTGTCTGGTGTTTTTCCATCTTCCTTTCTGTTTATTCTCAGATTTCTTTCTTTCTTCCCCGGTTATAGCTTCTTCCCCGGGTTATAGCTGCTTTAGTACATAAGGAAGAGCACCCTTAGAGGTGGCAAGTTGCTTGTGCCTTCTGACCAGGTAGAAAGTGGTGGTTAAACACCCAATTTTGGCCACAAACACCCTGAAGCAGAGTGGGGAGGAGCTTGTGGCTAGCAACACATACTGCTTGATGTCATCAAAAGTAAAACCCAGGAAGAGAGAGACCAGCTGGTGTTTGCACCATCTGCCTCTGACTCAAAAGAATACTGAGGGAAAGTGTGCATAGAAGTCTACCTAGTGAGTAGAGACACACTTGAATTTCCAGAATCTGTTCATCTGAGGAGAAAGGAGAATTCTTTTGAATCATAAGCATGGAATATGGAAAAAATTAGGCTCATAGTAGAATTAACTCAATTTAGGAAGAGAAAGAAACAGTGAACCTCATGGGTAGGCAGATGAGGCTGCTATCTATTCAGCATAACAGAAAGGCATTCAATCCTTATGATATTTTTACCAAATCCTTTAATTTCAACATTAAAGATCCTTTTTTTTTAAAGGAGTCTCACTTCTGCTGCCTGGGCTAGAGTGCTGTGGCGTCGGCTTAGCTCACAGCAACCTCAAACTCCTGGGCTCAAGCGATCCTCCTGCCTCAGCCTCCCAGGTAGCTGGGACTACAGGCATGCGCTACCATGGCCACCTAATTTTTTTTTTAATGTATATATTTTTAGTTAGCCAATTAATTTCTTTATATTTATAGTAGAGACGGGGGTCTTACTCTTGCTCAGGCTGGTCTCAAACTCCTGACCTTGAGGGATTTGCCTGCCTTGGCCCCAGAGAGCTAGGATTACAAGCATGAGCCACTGCGCCCGGCCAAAGATCCATTATTTTAATTTGAGTAATTGCTTTTCATTAAAATATAAATTCCTTGCTTAATGAAGGTGTCATTTGTGTTAATCAGGAAAAAGATAATATTAGTATCTTAAAGAGTAAAAGGTTTTTAGGCCTGGTGGGCGCGGTGGCTCATGGGTGAGGTGGCTCACGCCTATAATCCTAGCACTCTGGGAGGCTGAGGTGGGCAGATCGTTTGAGCTCAGGAGTTCAAGACCAGCCTGAGCAAGAGCGAGACCCCCATCTCTACCAAAAATAGAAAAAATTAGCCGGGCATGGTGGCACATGCCTGTAGTCCCAGCTACTCGGGAGGCTGAAGCAGGAAGATCGCTTGAGCCCAGGCGTTGGAGGTTGCTGTGAGCTAGGCTGACGCCACGGCACTCTAGCCGGGGCAACAGAGTGAGACTCTGTTTAAAAAAAAAGGAAGAGTTAAAGGTTTTCAAATTCTTTTCAGGGAGAGAACAAGGAGAGAAAACTAGAACATTAGGGACCTGAGATGGTGCAGGAGTAACCAACAGCAACAACAATAGCAGCAACGAGACACAGAGGTGATGGAATTCTGGCAACAGGGAGAGAGTACAGAGGGAAATGGCTGGGGCCAAAAGCAATCAGCTGAAACTTTGACCTGGAGCCTTTCTTAGGGGAAAGTTATAGGGCAAAATAAGACTTTATAAAGATGAGGAAAGAAAGGAAAGAAAGCAAGTTAAAAATACTGGTTAACACATCAAGAAGAGTTGAAAAGTGTAGAGAACATAGGAAGAAAGAGAAATGCCAGAACACAGGGATTTTTTTTTTTTTTCTCGAAGTGAGAGATTGGTCAAAGAACACAGGGATTTGATGATGCAAAAGAGAAGTATGAAAGCTCACCTAGCAAGACTGTTGGACCTGCAGGGGGCAGAAAAGTAAAAGAGGGCCACATCTGGAGGGAAGCAAATACATCTGGGGAGTTGGAGAGCCAATGGCAATGTTGTGGAATGAAGGGTAGAACAGAGGTTGGCAGAAGAGAGAAGTTTGAGCGATATCGGTACTCAGTTTTCAAAGTGGAATAAAAGAGCATAAATTCGGGTCTTTTTTGTAAACATAAAAGAAGAGAAAAAAGAATTAACCAGACCAAAGCCCACTTTATTCTGAGAAAGAAATTGGGAAAAAGGTATTTTAAAATGCTTAACTCGCAATATACATCATACTGGGATTGAGGTGCTGTCCGGTTGGAATGTCAACACGTGCAGTGGGAGGGTCAAGTTCATGAAGAGATTCTTAAAATGATTCTCCGTGCTTACAAGGTTTCCCTATTGTGGCTATAATATGCACTTAATATGTCTGTTTATAAATAAGTACATTTAATTCTAGAGACTGGATAAAGTAGAGATCACATGCTTTGGAGCTTTTATAGCTAGCATTTTTCTAGCATTTATCTTTAATCAGTTGTACCAATCCCATTAAACTAAATTGTTTCTTAACAGCAAGAATGTGATCCTCATTTAGCTCGTTTTCTCAGCATTCTGAAAGGAATCCAACCCCTACTGTCACATGTTACTTGTTCCCTAGTTCCTATTTGAATTTCATTGGTTTTTATAGAAAGTTATTGAGTTATTCAGACAGAAGTATCCATAATATATAATTTGTCACTTATTATTATGGGATTTTTTTTTTTTTGAGACAGGGTCTCTCTCTGTCACCCAGCCCAGAGTGCAGTGGCATCATTGTGGCTCACAGCAACCTCAAACTCCTAGGCTCAAGCAATCCTCCTGCCTCAGCCTCCCAAGTAGCTGGGACTATAGGTGAATGCCATGATGCCTGGCTAATTTTTCTATTTTTAGTAGAGACAGGGTCTTGCTCTTATTCAGGTTGGTCTTGAACTCCTGAGCTCAAGTATTCCTCCTATCTCTGCCTCCCAGATTGCCAGGATTGCAGGGTGAGCCACTGGGCCCAGCCCTATAATGGGATTTTGTTCTGTTACATTGCAGGCTGCTGTCCTCATCTAGGGTAAAACAGACATGGCTGGGGTGAATTAGACTACATGTAGGCTTCAAAAATATGAATAATGCATTTAAATCCAGAGAATCATAGAATTAAAAGAAATCTTAGAACTAAAATATATTTAACCTTCTCATTTTAAAGATGAGGAAATTAAACCAGGACCTAATCAAGGAAAATGACTTATGTCAGGCTACATGGTTACAACCAGAGCCAGGATAAGAATGTGGGTTGTCTGAATATGGTATTTCTTTTACTCCTTCATATTAACCATTAGGTAAACTTTCCACCTGCCTATTAAAATTCAGGTCTGAATGCCCTTATTAGGCCCCAAATTAGGATATTCTAGAAGCTATTTGCACGATAATCTATACTGTGCACTTGGTAAGTGGTAAGGGTGAAAGAAGTAGCAGCAACTTTAACCAATGGTGTGGTTTCACACTAAGTTGTCTAATTTGCTTTGTGGAGGTAGGCTAACCCCAGTACTACCATAATAGAGTAAGTAAATGAGTCTTACTTTCCAGCCCTACTTCCTGATGGACAACTGCATGAAAAATTGGATGGGGAATTATGAGTCTAAAGTCCATACCTGGTATAGTTCTCACTCTTTAGCACCAGCCTCTGAGCTTAGCAGAAGATAATATTTTGGCTCTTTGTATATTGCTAGTAGTATCTTATAATTCTTGGTTCTGTTGGAGAATCTTCTATAACTACAAAACTTACCATGATCCTTCTCATAAAGAAGACCTACCAGGCAAATTTAGGACAATCCAGCAAAATAGTTAAAATAAGAGTAATGGGGAACATACAAATAATGGTGAGTTGATCTGGGAAACTGTTGAAAGACAAATAAATGAAGTTCTGTGGTTAGCCAGAATAGACAAGGATAGCTTCTTCCACCCTAAGATCTATATCAGACAGATTCAATGGTAAAGATTATTAACATAAAGTTTATTCTCCCCTGAAATTTTATGTAGAATGTTTGTATATAAGCCTTATGGTCATCATTTATTCCACTGTGTCTGTGATATTGAGAAGCAGCAAAACCATGCAATACTATATATAGACTTTGTATTTGTATGAGATAAATGTTATCAGTCTGGGTAAAAAATTAGAAAGTAGGAGTAAAAGCTGGACATTACTAAGAGATTGGTTAGGAAATACTGTCTATGGGTTAGCTGACAATGGTTGGAGAAGAAGGAAACTCTCCTTCCTTGCATCTACACATTCTTTCTTGTTTCCTGTTCCTTGATGATCACAGACCTCTAGGTCTCTGCAAATCCACATTTTCACATGGAGGAAGTCGGAAGTAGTTGGAGCGACGGAGTCTCCGTGGGGGCAGACCGGCCATCTGACGGCAAAGTTCATCTAGGAGAGAAGCAGGGCACGTGGGAGGAGAATGCAGGAAGACAGCAAGGGCTCTTGTTTTAAAGGAAAGAGAAAACTTTGCAGGTGGTGTAGTGACAAGGTTGAAGAGAAGAACATCTGGGTTAAAACCTCAGCGCTACCACTTATTTAACTGCTTACTAGAAAGTTTCCTAACTTTTATGAACCTCACGATCCCTTTCTATAAACATTAAAATACCTACCTCAACAGTGTGTTTGTATTACAATGAAATAATGTATGCAAAGTACCTTGCACAAGTGGCCAGTAAATGTTATGCACCTAGCTCCCAATTATTCTAATGATGGATCTATTAAATAGAACAATGAGGTCCAATCATTCAGTGCACATTTAGGTATTTATTACGTGCAAATGGCCAACTTTAGTAAGTCCCCTGAGATACCTGAAAGTGCCTCGAGTCCCGAAGACTCATCCTCCACCTCAAGGTGCTTCCCTTGCAGGTGGCCCGCGCAGGGCCAATGGGGGCGGGCCGCAAGTTTCCTTCTGCGAAGTCAACTACAGCTCTTACTCAGGAGCTCAGCGCAGAGCTGGCTGCTGAGTCAGAAGTGGCCGTGTCTGTGGTGTCTTCACTAACCGCAGCCATCATTTGGGGCTGGCCATGGAGAAGGTGAGAAATGTCTTTGTTCCCACCATGTGTGGTCTGTAACCACACACTTCGGACGCTTGTAATTGTTCTTATAACGTCTTTCTACCTTCCTCCACCCCTGAAATTTCACAGTAAGAAATGTAAGTGGTTCTTGGAGTTGGTGAAATGTTTATAATGGAGGCTATTTCTAAATATCTCATCTATTTTTTATTATAGGCTCAATTCAGGTGTGTGTGTGTTTCCTTTTCAGAGGGATGGCCATGGCTGCTGACTAGCCAAGTCTGTTCTGTGAGAGCTGACTTAACTTTTTCTCCAGAATCCCAGAGTGAGCTGTAAAACAGCCCCAGCTTCAGAAAGCTCTCGTGTGGGAGAGGTTGAGGAGTTACAATCTAGTTGGAAAGGGATTTAGGGATACTTTTCTTAGGGTTGTGTTTGTATATTAAGTGTACAGCTTTACTTAGATTGTTTATTTAGGGTAACTTTCAGCAGGAGCTGATGGAATTTAAGGGAGTAGCCTAAACTCTTCCTCCAAAACCAGACTTTAGATATATTAGCATCATGCCCCTATTACCCGTCATAACCGCTTCTCACCAATAAACACCCAGACATCCTCTTACCTTTCATAACTTCATGTTCCTTACAGACAAGACGGGAGCAGATCTCATTGTTGATGATATACATACGTCGTAAACTGCCACAGGTTCCAATGGTATGATCAAGAAAGGAGATAAAAAAAAAATTTGAGAAGGAGAAAGGGAGGACTAGCCTAGGTCTAGGATGCCTCTTCTTTTTTTCTTTTTCTTTTTTTTTTACAGCAACTTCAAACTCCTGAGCTCAAGGGATCCTGCTGCCTCAGCCTCTCAAGTAGTTGGGACTACAGGCGCACACCACCACACCCAGCTAATTTTTCTATTTTTTTGGAGAGACGAGGTCTCACTGTGTTGCTCAGGCTGGTCTCGAACTCCTAGCCTCAAGCAATTCTCCTGCCTGGGCCTCCCAAAGTGCTGGGATTACAGGCACGAGCCACCATGCCTAGCCTAGGATGCCTCTTCAACACTTGTATTCCCCACTCTCTTCTATCTATTCTTCCCCAACTGGATTTCCTTAAGTATTTCAGACTTCCTTTTTTCCCCCAATGGAACATAGGAAATGGAATGGTATTAATCATTCTTTGTGACATTTTGCACACTCTACCTAGAGTCAAGCTTAATACTGGTCCCCACTGTTTTCTACCTTCAGAGTTGGGTCTTTTGCTCCAGGCTCTTTCCATCAGGTAATAAATCGAACATACCAGAGTTTCCCTTGTGACCCTCCTTCCTCAAGCCCTCACCTTCACTCACCTTCTAGTGTCTATTATTTGGTCTATTCTCTGTTTACTTCAACCCAGACTTCGGTTTCTAGCTGGCACCTTAAGGAATCCCTAGGAGGGTTGTGCTAAAAACCAAAGATTGCAATTCCTTGGTGGGTGCTCATTAAATAATCACTAACGCCAAAACGCTACCATGGCAGATGCTCTCCGAGCATTCTGGAATCCCTTACCTGGTGAAGCATAGCTGGTGGACGCATTGTTTGACTGGCCGGTGCACGGAGTAGAGCCTTGTGCAAGCAAATTGCTCATCCCGGCACTCTGAAGAAGCCCAACACGGAAAACAGGGAGGTCCACATAGGAGCAGCATCAACAAAGGATGAAAGTGATGGGGAAGGAGGGAGGGAGTGGGAAAAAAATATACACAATAGTCTCCACAGAGAACCAGTATAAACTGAGGCGTGTCCTTCCTGCTCACCAAAAGCAGAGCAAGGGGAAATTAGCTACATGAAATTTAGGTGCTTCCCTACCAGGAAGCAGAAGTGGATAAAATAATCTCTGCGGGCACTTCCAGGAAAAAAGTCTTTCTAAGATTATCCAATAGGAAATATAAAATAGAAATGCTGATAATTTCATTCCGAAGAATAAGAATTCTTAAGCAGGTCACTGTTTCTCTGTTCCAGCAGTTTTCAACCCTCACCGTACACCAGAATTATCAACGCATTGGGAAAAGCAATTTTAACCGTGACATCTATGGTACAGTGGAGTCCTTGTAGTCAAATTAATTTTAGTTCCCAATCCTTTAGCCTCCAAGTAAAGCCCAAAGGTAGTGTAGGGAGAGGGCTATTTAGGGATGACGGAACACTGGTTCCATCCTTTCCCCATGACTGTTAGGACAGGAGCTCATTTAAAAAAAAAAAAAAAGGAATGGGGAGTGAAGGGCACTAATACTCTTTGAGAAAGAATTGGAAGTAAACTAGAAGATGTACCAAGTATCCTCCAAGGAACAAGGAGGTAAGGAATCCACAGGAAGAATAAAAAGACTTAAGAAAAAGGCATTCAAGAAATAATCATACCTGCTGTGGTATTTTTAGCATTGGGCAAGGCTGAAAAGCAGAAATTTTATTCAGTTATTACCAATTCTAGAAGTCACTACCTCTGTAACTGTCACCTTGCCTCACTTGGGACCAGCTTGGGGTGCCCAAAAATAGGAAACAAATGAGTTAATAACTCTTAGCAACTTCTAAAAGAAAACCTATATTGGGCCGATTTTATCTAAAAAATTGAAGGGATTTAGGAGGCAGGTTGGTATTTTTTTCTTTCTCCTTTTTCTCCCAGAGAGTTGAGAAATTCATTGTAATGTGAATATCTTTGTGTTGTTGACAAGAAGCAAATTTAGTAGGAACACAAGGCAAAGAGCCACATGTCCAGAAAGGCTTCTTCTAGAGCTAAGAAGAGAAACAATTATTATCCTGTAGATGCTCTTTCTCATAAGAAAAACATTTCTGTATATTAAATACATCATCATGAGTTCTTTGATAGAAGTTGTTGCGTAAAGAACAGTGAGGGTCCTATCAATAGCTAGATCTAAGCTACAGGCAAGTTTAATAACGGGCCTGTTCACAGAATGGAGAACAGGTCAAGAGTTAGATGACTAGATGAGGCAGAGGAGTTATCTGGGAAATGTCACTGGAAGAGTCACTAATAGATAAAATACTAGGAAGTGTGCTAGGCAATTTCATCTATCCCATGGTTTCAAGGCAGGTTTATATGCTATTAATTCCCAAATCTATGCTTCTAACCCTGATCTCTCTCCCAAACTTGAGACCTATATAAATTCAACTGTCTTTTTTTTTTTTTTTGTATTTTATTTATTTATTTATTTATTTTTCTAGCATATTATGGGGGTACAAATGTTAAGGTTACGTATATCGCCCTTGCCCTCCCTCCTCCCTTCCACTGTCTTGTTATGGAAGAGTTCTTGGATTTTTCAACAATCGTTCAAATTCAGTATCTCTCTAGCTTAATTATCTTTCCCTTTACCAACTCAGCTTGTTCTTCAGTGAATGGTATCACCATCCACGCAATAGCCACATCTAGAAAACTGGACATTATTTCAACAATCCCCTCTCGCTTATAGCTCACATTTAATTCTCACTGTCTCTACCTTGGTTCAGGCCATTTATATCTTTCCTCCCAGCCATTAAAGAAACTCAGTTTCCCACATGTGCCAAGCTATCCTTTCCTCTCCCATCTTTGAACATGTTCCCTCTGGCTGGAATGCCCATCCCTTCCTCCAACTGCCTGTTTGCTGCGATTCTTCTTTTAAGATTCAGTGGAATCATTACTTCTAGAAAACTTCCTTTTATCTTCCCAAACATTTGTTTAAATCTTTGTCTTACTTTTACCCACCAAGTCTTGGAAACTTTAAGAGAAAGATCTTATAGTGCTATTTTGTGTATCAAACACCTAATACAGTTCCTGCTTGTTAAGGGTTTAAGAATGTCATATTAAACCGAAACATTGGAAGAATGTTATGCATAAGGTGTCGTCCTGTCTATTTAGGATCCTTTGGTAGCTGTCCTGCCATCTGTTATGGGCTCTGGGGAAAACCCAGAATGGCCCTGGTGGCCCTGGGTTGGCAGATCTGAACTCACCCGAGTCATCTGTGGACGGCTCAACATCAGCCAGAACTGAAAAGACACAAACAGCAGGCGTGAGGAGGCTTTAAACAACAAGGGGGAAGGCAGAGTGGGAAGAGGGAGAAGGGAGATACCAGGGCAAGGGCAAGGGCAAGGGCAAGGCTATGGCTGGTTTGTGTTTTATGTACAAGGGTATAGAATTAATCGAAGTAATTGTGAATATGCTTTGAGGAATATTAGTCCTTTTGACATTTGACTAATTTTTGGAAGCCTTTATTATCTATGCCTTATTTTCACTATTTTTTTTATTTCTTTATTATACTCTTTCAGTTTAGAAGACAAAATATTTTCACTATTAATCCACTTTGTTCCCTTTTTTTGAGACAGAGTCTCACTCTGTTGCCCCAGCTAGAGTACCGTGGCATCAGCCTCGCTCACAGCAACCTCAAACTCCTAGGCTAAAGCGATCCTCCTGCCTCAGCCACCCAGGTAGCTGGGACTATAGGCATGCACCACCATGCCTGGCTAATTTTATCTATATATTTTTAGTTGGCCAATTAATTTCTTTCTATTTTTAGTAGAGATGGGGTCTTGCTCTTGCTCAGGCTGGTCTTGAACTCCTGAGCTCAAACTATCCGCCTGCCTCGGTCACCCAGAGTGTTAGGATTACAGGCGTCAGCCACCATGCCCCACCTGTTCCCTTTCTTTAGAGGACTAGAAGGCCTCTCTTTCTTTTTATCCCACTGTCACTGAACAACAACATTCCCACAACCCCTCCAGCCAGCGATAAAAATATAGGATGAATTCAAGAGCTGGAATAAATATTCTGAATATTAACATGAATCATGTCATTTTTTAAAGAACTCCAGTAAAACTTACCTGTTTCATCTGTAGGGGGATCGTTCACCAGATCTGCAAAGACACACAATAGGGAATGAGAAAAGCAGGTGGGAAAAGTAGCTAAGGGAAGCAGGACAAAGGGATGACGATCTAAAAGGAGACAAGAAGATTGAAGTGAAGGCATGTGGACGCTTGGGTAAATAAGGGACTGTCACAGAATGAAATGGAAGAGATTATAAGATTGGGCACGTGTACAGAGAGACTGGCATCTAAGATGGACAACAGAGCTCTGCGTGAGCTTGGAGTGTCCTCCAGCTCTTTCCCAGTCTTTATTTCTCTTTGTGCAGACATCACCCTCAATCTCTCTATTCCCATTATGAGAGCAAACAAATGAACAAAGAAAGGTAACTTACTAGGATCGTCTGTGAATGTTTCTTGAGTTGCCTGAGTCACATCATCTGAAAAAAAAGAAGACAGAAAACATTTTCTGAGCATTCTCTGTCTCCCTCCCACCCTTGCACTCCCAGTAAGTGAAATTGTCTACATAGGGCCAAAGAGAATTGAATATTGTTTTTCCTTGCTTGTTCACAATGATCACACCAGATTAATGACGCTTTGCAATATGTATTTAAAATGAAAATTGGCTATACCAAAGACATTGTGACTTTGACATTTATAATTCTGATATAATATTGGATATGAATTTGCTAATATGTTTACATACAAGAGCATTCACAAAAGATGATATTGATGTTTTTCTGATGCTCATTGAGATGTGAGGTGAAGAGAGACAAGGGAAAATGCCAATTTAAGTACAGAATGCTTTGTATTTGATCATGGGAAAATAAAGGCAAGAGGAGAAACATAAAAATGGTTCAGGTCTTAAGGTTAGAATCTCTTGGGACAAACTGAGAAAACTGTATCTGAAACTGTAAATAACAAAACATCCTGAAACAAATTGTCTCTACTTTAAAAAGCAAAATAACAAAGCAACATTAGCATTTACTTTTATTTTTTAATTCATATATACATTTTTTTTGAGACAGGGTCTTGCTGTGTTGTCCAGTGTTGAGTGCAGTGAAGTCATCATAGCTCACAGCAATTTCAAATTCCTAGGCTCAAGCAATCCTCCAGCCTCAGCCTCCCAAATATCAAATAGTTGGGACTACAAGGGCCCGCCACCATGCCCAACTGCTTTTTTCTATTTTTTGTAGAAACAGGGTCTTACGATGTCGCCCAGGCTGGTCTTGAATTCCTGATCTCAAGTGATCCTCCTGCTTCAGCCTCCCAAAGTGCTAGGATTATAGGCATGAGCCACCATTCCTAGCCTCATATATAAATTTCATTGTATATATGTAAGGTATATTACATATATATGTAATATGTATGACATTTTGAGATACATACACAAAGTAAAACAATTACTACAGTCAACCAGTCAAGCAAATGAACCTATCTATCTCCTCACATAGTTTCCTTTGTATGTGTGTGTGATAAAAGCACCTGAAATCCACCCTCTTAGCAAATAACACTTGAATATTTATCAAATATTCCATCTGCAATTGCTCTCCAGTATAAATAGCTCACATTCATAATCCATTTCACCCACTAGGGGACAGCAAATTCACATAGTTTGCTTTGACTTTTTTAAACTTCAGATTCTAAACGTCAGCTCTGTATCTGGTGAGAACAAAGGCAAAACACAAATAAAGCATTTCATAGGAGTTTCCACTGCTTCCCCCATCCTTTTTTTCCAAATTTCAGATAGAAAGTCACCAGGTCTGACACAAGAGCCTTTTTATCTTTAACATTGGTTATAAGCTTTCTTTCCTCAGAACAATTTTTAATAAGAGGAATCTAAGTCCGTTCCAATCCCACAGGGTATGTGAAAAACCACTGACCAGAATCATTCCAGAAACTGTAGGAGAGGACCAGAGCCTCTCCAGGGTGTAGCCCAATCCTTCCCGGTTCCCCTTCTCCAGAGCCCCAGCCACATTCCTGGCCAGCCACTCACAGAGCAGGAGCAAAGCAGTGCAAGGGCAGGGGGGTTGAGAGTGTACCCAGCCATGTCTTTGGGATTACAGGGCAGTGTACTGCTTTTCTGTACATGATACTGTGTAACCATCTTCTCTGAGAGCTACCACCATATAAATGTTTTATCTAGGATTCAGGAAGTTCTCTGGAAAGAAATCTCTTTTTTTTTTTTTTTTTTTTTAAGACAGTCTCAATCTGTTGCCCTGACTAGAATGAGTACTGTGGCATCAGCCTAGCTCACAGCAACCTCAAACTCCTGGGCTCAAGCAATCCTACTGCCTCAGCCTCCCAAGTAGCTGGGACTACAGGCATGTGCCACCATGCCCAGCTAATTTTTTCTATATATATATATTAGTTGGCCAATTAATTTCTTTCTATTTATAGTAGAGATGGGTCTCCCTTTTGCTNTTTCTTTTTTTTTTTTTTTTTTTTTTGTTTTTTTTTTGAGACAGAGTCTCACTTTGTTGCCCAGGCTAGAATAAGTGCTGTGGCATCAGCCTAGCTCACAGCAACCTCAAACTCCTGGGCTCAAGCAGTCCTCCTGCCTCAGCCTCCCAAGTAGCTGGGACTACAGGCACGTGCCACCATGCCCAGCTAATTTTTTCTATATATATATATTAGTTGGCCAATTAATTTCTTTCTATTTATAGTAGAGATGGGTCTCCCTTTTGCTCACGGTGGTTTCGAACTCCTGACCTTGACCAATCCACCCGCCTCGACCTCCCAGAGTGCTAGGATTACAGGCATGAGCCACCACGCCCGGCTTGGAAAGAAATCTTAAGACATTTTAATTGTAATTTACCACATTTCTCCTAGAAAAGCATCCTAAGTCATAAAACAGGACTGGTCCTTAACTAGCTCAGATAAATTAATTCAGATGTTCAGTTTTGCTTGTGCTGGAATTTGATCTAGGTTCAGAAACTCGGGAATTCAGATATTTTTAACTTGGAGAAAAAAAGGTTTTATTCTTGTTTTTATCTTCTGTACTAGGACTCATATTGTGTTGTGCCCAAGTATACACAGCTGTAAAACTGAAACAAGTTTCATGAAATAATATTTTACTTTTGCAAAACAAATGCGATGTACTCTCATATATTTATTTTAGTCTTTCTTAATAGACTTAAAAAAATACCAGTTGTGACCCACTAAAATCGATGTTATGACCCATTAATGGGTTGCATACTACAGTGCTCTGTCTTCTAAGTCTCCTGGGTTGGGAGAAGTAAAGAGATAAATTGTAATTATGTGAATGCCTTGAGGCAGGGTGGAGTTTTCTTCGTCAAACTGAAGGAAGCGATTCTTTAGGAGGCGAAACTTCTGGGTTCTTCCTAGTCACACCACAGTTTCCCATATACTGAGATAAGCTACTACCCTGTCCTTGCATTTTCATTTTCCCACAGTTACAAGGGTTAGAAAAATTCTTTCTGTAGGGATTAGCGGGCATCTTCTGAGTGAGATAAGAGATGTGAGGAGGAGAGTGGAAACAAGAGATGGGCACAGACAAAGTCTCAGGAAAGGTGTTTCCGAAGTGAAACAAACAAGACAAGGAGGTTTTATAAATGGCATGATGGGATTGTGGAAACTGGTGAAGTAGATCCTGTTTCTCAAAACTTGGCTACGTATCACCCCGTCATAGGACAGAGTCTTTACGTCTGTTCATCTACATTATCCTGATAAGAACCCAACAGAGCCCGTATGCAAGGGTTCACCTACCTCCTCGCTGGCCATTGGCTCCTAGGGGTGTCCAGTCTGCAGCGAAGGAAGGAGAAAAGGGATGTGAGTGACTGCAGCTCTGTACCCAAGAATCCTTTCATGAGATGAACCAGAAAATGATGGACAAATGGTTGTACTTTATCCAAAGATAAAGTCTTATTCCTACATAGTTCAATACAAAATTACTCAGACTGTTAGTGCTATGCACAAAACGGGTAGAAATAGGAACAGTCAAGAAAGACAAGCCCCTGAGAACAAAGCCCTGGTCTGCGAAGCCCTGGCCCAGGAGGCCGCCTCGCCTTCATTCCCAGCCCGCGGTGGGGTCTTGTCCCACAGAGGGGCCCAGTGGCCCTTCTGCCGTGCCCTGCCCTTCTATCCCCGCAGCCCTCCCCCAGCTGAACAAAGCAGAATTCTTTTTCAGTCCGTATCTGGCAGAAGGAAGAAAGAAATAGAAGAGGATATCTTTAAAGTCTTAAGTTCGCTTTCTGTGGCCAATCTTGTAGCTAGAGTCTTGGAAATCTGTGAAGATCGTTTTTCTTTTGTGTGTAGGTATGGGGTATATATTTTTCTGTGCACGTGAATATAATTGTGTGTAGGCCGGTGCTGGTGTTTGTTAGGTGTTGGTGTATATATTCCCACTGTTTTTGTTCAAGCTTTAAATTTGGTCCAGTTTCTTCTCAGGTAAGTCCCAGTATATTAGCTTCTTTTCCCTTTGGTATTTGTTTACTTGTATAGTTACGTGTGTGACCCGCTTAGGGTGGTTAATATATATTTGTGTGTATCTTAGTTTCGCAGTTCTCAGGATGCCTTTTCCCAAATCTGAGCTCTAGTCATATTCCTGACCTTTTCTCTTTGACACGAAATCCATTCTTTTCTTCTCTTTACTAACAATTCTAGAGCTCAATACCAAGCATCCCTCCTCCCATTCCCCTTCAACCTCGTTCCATCGCCCCTTCTAGCATGGACCCCCCCCACACACACATAGCTGAGGAGCTGACACTCTAGGGAGAAAAGGATAGAGGGAGAACTCACCAGCGGGGATGAGAAGTGCAGTGAGGAACAGCAGCACCTTGGGTCCCAAGAGCAGCATTCCTGATGGGGCGGTGGGAGAGCGGAGAGTGTGATGCTCAAGGCCACATCAGCAGTGTGGGGCCGGGAAAGATGTCTCTGGGTCCCCTGTCTCTGTCTCCCCAGGAGCTTTCTTGATTTCCCCTTATGACTCAAACCCTTTCTCTCTTTTCTTACCTTTTCGCCAACATTCATTTCTCCCTCAATTCTGTTCTTTGGTCACTTATCATTATTACTCTTTTACTTATTACTCTTACTACTCTTTCCTACCAAGTCAGAGGAAATTTTATATTCCAAATGGTCCATATTTGTCCCTTCCCTGTGGCCTCTTTCACCGCTCATGTCTAATCTTCCTCTTTTGTGTCATCTGCTCATCTTGGTGTCTCTTCTCATTTGAATTTCATGGATAGTTGGGAGTCTGAGCAAGTCTAAGTTCGGTGACATTCCCCACTGTCCCTCTCCAGCCCTTCAACACACCACACACACACACACACACTCTCTCTCACACTCACACCTTCTCTCTATTTAGGGTTTTATATAATCAAGTTAACTCACTGTCCACGGTGCTCTGTTCTTTCCACCGAGTCCTTTGGCTGCTGACTGTGTCTCTCTCCCCTTATGCTGTTCTGACTTTGGCTGGAGAATAGGATGAACAGAGCCACTCCCTGGGAAGGACTTCAGACTTGGCCTACTCAAACAATGAGATGAGGGAGAGCGAGGAGAAGGAGAGAGAGAGAAGCCAGTCGAATGCTTGTTACAGTGAGGCTGGAATGAAAAGGGAGATGGGAATTTGCAGCCGCTCACACCCTCATTCCAAAGGTTATGACCACACTGGTGAGAGATCTTGCTGCTCTCTAGAACGGCTGGCCCAAGCTGATGTATGCTGTTCTTCCATCAGCCTATTTTCCCTGCTCTCACAGTCCGGCCCAGCCCTCTTTTTTTCCCTGGGTTTCCTTGTTACCTAAATAGTTTCCCCTCGTCCTTGGAGTGTTTGACTCTACATTACCAGAATCTGTGTCCTTCTCTGGAGATCTTCCTTATTTGAATCATTCCTTCATTACCCTTTTTCACTTTTTTCTTTTCTTTCTTTCTTTCTTTCTTTCTTTCTTTCTTTCTTTCTTTCTTTCTTTCTTTCTTTCTTTCTCTCTCTCTCTCTCTCTCTCTCTTTCTTTCTTTCTTTCGGCAAAGTGTCACTCTGTTGTCCCACCTAGAGTGCAGTGGTGTCAGCCTAGCTCACGGCAACCTCAAACTCCTGGGTTCAAGCGATCCTCCTGCCTCAGCCTCCCGAGTAGCTGCAACTACAGGTGTGCCCCACCACTCCCAGTTAATTTTTCTATGTTTTTGTAGAGGCGTGGTCCCGCCATGTTGCCCAGGCTGGTCTCAAACTTCTGAGTTCAAGTGATCCTCTCACCTTGGCCTGCTAGAATGCTAGGATTACAGGTGTGAGCTACCACACCTGGCCTCTTTCTTTTTCAATACTCATCTTCTCAACACTAGCAAATTCCTTTGTATCCCTGTATTTCTTTTTCTTCTCTGCCTCCTTCTTGACCCACACATTCATATTCTGTTTTCCCCCTCCCCCAAGAATATCCTATTTATTCTCACAACCAAGCAAACACAGACACTATATGAGTTGTTTGGGGTTTTTTTTTTGGAGACAGAATCTTCCTTTGTTGCCCAGGCTAGAGTGAGTGCTGTGGCATCAGCCTAGCTCACGGCAACCTCAAACTCCTGGGCTCAAGTGATCCTCCTGCCAAAGCCTCCCGAGTAGCTGGGACTACAGGCATGCACCCTATGCCCGGCTAATTTTTTGTATATATATTAGTTGGCCAATTAATTTGTTTTTATTTATAGTAGAGACGGGGTCTCGCTCTTGCTCAGGCTGGTTTTGAACTCCTGACCTCGAGCAATCCTCCCGCCTCTGCCTCCCAGAGTGCTAGGACTACAGCCGTGAGCCACTGTGCCTGGCCACTATATGAGTTTTATCCAAGAGGAAGACTGGCTGTCTTAGGGTTATAAAAAGTTGAGGAATTCATAACTTTCCAAATTCCTTTCAAATGTGCAGAAGCTTCATGTAGGAAGGGGCCAGCCTTATTTTGTCTTTTGTCTTTGTTTAATTTTATGCTAAGAATCTTGGTTTCTGGCGTCTCAGTGGCTCATGCCTGCAATCCTAGCACTCTGGGAGGCCAAGGTGAGAGGATTGCTTGAGTTCAGTAGTTCAAGATCAGCCTGAGCAAGAGTGAGACCCCGTCTCTACTAAAAATAGAAAAATTAGCTGGGTGTTGTCCGAGTATCTGTAGTCCCAGATACTCAGGAGGCTGAGGTAGGAGGATCACTTGAGACCAGGAATTTGAGGTTGCTGTGAGCTAGGCTGATGCCGCGGCACTCTAGCCTGGGCAACAGAGCGAGACTCTGTCTCAAAAAAAAAAAAGAAACCGAACTCTCCTCCTCACTTGCCCCCCCTCCTCATATTAAAAAAATAGGCAGGGTGCAGTGGCTCATGCCTGTAATCCTAGCACTCTGGGAGGCCGAGGCAGGTGGATTGCTCGAGGTCAGGAGTTCGAAACCAGCCTGAGCAAGAGCGAGACCCCGTCTCTACTATAAAGAGAAACAAATTAATTGGCCAACTAATATATATACAAAAAATTAGCCGGGCATGGTGGTGCATGCCTGTAGTCCCAGCTACTTGGGAGGCTGAGGCAGGAGGATTGCTTGAGCCCAGGAGTTTGAGGTTGCTGTGAGCTAGGCTGGCACCACGGCACTCTAGCTCGGGCAACAGAGTGAGACTCTGTCTCAAAATAAATAAAAAAAAATAATAATAAAAAAAAATGTCGGTTTCTGGAACCTCAAGAACCAAATGCCATCAGAAGCGAAAAGAAAACTGGGAGGCAAGTTAATTACGCTTGCCTCATTTTCTTTTTCTTTTTATTATTATTTTTTAAAGATACAGTCTCAGGCCGGGCGCGGTGGCTCACGCCTGTAATCCTAGCACTTTGGGAGGCCGAGGCGGGCGGATTGCTCAAGGTCAGGAGTTCAAAACCAGCCTGGGCAAGACCCCGTCTCTACTATAAAAATAGAAAGAAATTAATTGGCCAACTAATATATATATAAAAAAATTAGCCGGGCATGGTGGTGCATGCCTGTAGTCCCAGCTACTTGGGAGGCTGAGGCAGGAGGATCGCTTGAGCTCAGGAGTTTGAGGTTGCTGTGAGCTAGGCTGACGCCACGGCACTCACTCTAGCCTGGGCAACAAAGAGAGACTCTGTCTCAAAAAAAAAAAAACAAAAAGATACAGTCTCACTCTGTCACCTAGTCTCCGTATGCATTGCCCAGGCCATTCTCAAACTCCTGGCTCAAGCGATCCTCCTACTTTGGCCTCCAAAGTGCTGGGATTATAGGCGTGAGCTACCGTGCCCAGTCTCGCTTACCTCATTTTCTATCAGTATTTTTCCTCAGATCATGGAATATATAGATAACACTTTCACTGATCCAGGAATTTTTAAAACTTTGTATTTGTTCTTGTTCATAGAAACTCTAGTGGTTAGACCACGGAAACAGCCCCACTTTGGAAAGAATAAACTCGAATTACAGAAACTCAAGTCTGAGGCATGGTGGATTTTGTACGCAATGAAAGTGATAAGTTTCAGGCTGTTGACTCCTTTATCTACAGTGTGTAGATAAAGTTCTTCCTATGAACTAAACTAGAGAAGAGTACAAGTGGACAGAGAGCAGATAGTATTAATAAGTGGCAGACTACAAGAAAGAGTAAATGATAGAAGGATGTAAGGAAGGAAGGAGTCTAGCTGAGAGAAAAGGAAAGCAATGAACATTGAAATAAGCAAAGAGTACTTCATAAGCACGCTGGTACCTCCGAGGGAGCTAGAAGTGTTCCATCTCTGAGATACATGGCTTATGGTCAGTCCTCAGAACAAATCTGAGTACAAAGCCCAGCTCTTCCGGCTGAGCACTTGCTCTTCTCCCTCTGCTGCACAATGAGGGGGCAGAGGCTAGAAAACAGATGTGATTCTAGCCTGGGGAGACTCAGGGAAAGAGAGCGAAGGGATAGAAGAAACAAAAAAGCAGATGCAAAGCAAGACCCAGCTAAGGCAGGACATAGAATAGAAAGCCTAGAGCAACAATCATGTTTTCCATGAAGCTTAGACAGATGGAGACACTGAACTCAGGCCAATCATTTGGCAGGGAGAGCAATGACCTCAATGTGCTGGCCTAGCTAGACTATAGTTTAGGAAAGCCTCCCCAGGCAGTAGGAGGGGGCCCTCTCCTGGGGCTGGCGGAGGGGATCTGAAGTGAGGGCAGTGAAAATAGGAACAGAATGTTCAGAGCAAGGCCAGAGGGGAGGACAGGCAGAGAGTAGCATCTTAGAAGGAAAGGAGCAGAAGAAGCAAGGCAAAACAGTTGTTGGGCTCTATAGACTTCGAGGATGCAGTTATTACTCCCGCCATTTCACTTGACCAGCCTTAAAAAAGAAAAACAAAAAGTTAACAAAAAACAAAACAAAATGAACAAGGGTGCAGTTATTAATAGTTCCAAGGTAGTTGGTTAATTTCTTCACGGTGGCTATGGTGGCCCTTTCTTCTAGCACAGTTCTTCATTTGTTTTCAGAGACCAATCTTGGATCCTCAGATTTACTGTTCTGAGGGTGATCGGGTCAGCCTCTGTTGCATTACACCATAAATCTATCATTTAATTACATCAAATCAAAATCAGCACTAATGGTCAGAAATGAGCAAATGCCATCCAGATCGTAAGCCCATAATTATATAATTATGTAAGGCCATAATTTCCTGGGGTTCTCCCTCACACTGGGGAAAAATTCCTTGAGCAACAGTTCACATTCCCTCTTCACATAAGCTGGACCTCTTGTGGGCAGACAATACATTCCCTGGGAAAAGCAAAGTCCTCTGCAGAATTGACTGGCAGGTGTAGAAGTGACTTAATGAAGGCAATCTATGTTTGAGTTGCCCAGGAAAATTTTAATTTTCAAAAAAGGTCTGTTGAAAGATGGGAAAATGCAGAGAAATAAAAAGAGAGACAGAATGCAAGACAGCAGGCTGGCTTCATTCATCTGTTTATTGGCCTGTAAAGAATACACCCATTAGCTGAAGGCCTCTGGGCAAATGTACAGAAACGTTATTACTACAGTCCAATCCAACTAAATTAAACCCAGGAGCTAAACACACACAAAAAATTCCCATAAAAGGAAGGAAGAGAAGGGAGGAGGGTTATATGAGATGGGGAGGGCAGAGAGAGGGAGTGGTGTGTATAGAGGAATGAAGCAATGAAGTAGTAACAGCCAAATGCAAAAGATGGACTTAGATGCTAGCAGACATATGTCCTTAGAAAACTTGGGCTGGGGAACACATGTCTGTCCATCAAAATCCAGCTTAGGCTAGATATTGTGGCTCACACCTATAATCTCAGCACTTTGGAGGCCGGGCAGGTGGATAACTTGAGGCCAAGAGTTCAAGGCCAGTTTATATGTTGTCTCCTTTCAGAAACCTTTTCTGGGCCCCCTCTGCTTCTGAAGAGCTAATCATTCCCTTTACTGAACTCTTTATTTTTATAATTATATCATCAGCTTTATCAAACTCTTTTACATATCTTAAATCTCTATTGGGTTGAACATTCCTTGATGGCAGAGGCTAAATCTTACTCATTTCTAGCTGACATAAGAACTGAAAATTTGGATTGAGTGAGATGAAGACTTGAAATGGTAAATTCCATTTTGAGATATAAGCATTCAAAAACTGAGTCAAATGCAAAGGAGTAAAGGTTAAAGGTTTAGGGAAGTAAGCAGTTTGAGAATATACAGGGAGTTCAGCAAGTGGAATAAGTAACCAATGTATTGAAGGGATATGAAGAGAGTAGGAAATAGGAAATAGGCCACCCCAAAGCAGAGAAATTGGGTGACATCTATATTTTTTTTTTTTTTTTTTGAGACAGAGTCTCGCTTCGTTGCCCAGGCTAGAGTGAGGGCCTAGCTCACAGCACCCTCAAACTCCTGGGCTCAAGCAATCCTGCTGCCTCAGCCTCCCAAGTAGCTGTGACTACAGGCATGCACCACCATGCCCGGCTAATTTTTTCTACATATATTAGTTGGCCAATGAATTTCTTTCTATTTATAGTAGAGACGGGGGTCTCACTCTTGCTCAGGCTGGTTTCAAACTCCTGACCTTGAGCAATCGGCCTGCCTTGGCCTCCCAGAGTGCTAGGATTACAGCCGTGAGCCACTGCGCCTGGCTGACATCTATTCTTGAAACAGGGCTATCAAATCATTCATGTAAAATATATATTTATCTATGTCACAATAATTAGTGCTTCTGTCTCATCATTCTGCTTTGTGTAAATTTTCTGATGGTGCTGGTAGTTGGTTTTGCACTGTTACATTCATACTGTCTTGACCATGCAAATGTAAAATGTTTGACCCAGATTCATGATTCTGATAAAGTTCCTGAAATAGAATCCACAACAACAAAAAAATTTAAATAACTCTGGTAAAACTGGCTATAGACAAACAAAATAGGATAAGTCCTAGAAATTTACTAATGGAAGGGAAATCTCCATCTTCTCATTTCACCACGCCCCATCCTCTTACCCTCCCACACACATACACAAAAAAGAAAGAAAGAAATTCTGGAATTTGCAAATGTGGAAAAAAATCCAAGAAAGTTCAATGTATATACTTATTCTTTTTTTATATATTTTTTTTCTTTAATTTTTTTTTCTCTCTCTTTCTTTTTTGTCCTCCATAGGGAAACTCTGAATGCCAATATGCTTATTAATAAATAATTATAGCTAATATAACTAGTAATTTTGGCACATTCACATAATTAATATATAGTTTTATATGTTAGATGTTCTATTCAGCCTATAAGATAGTCCCCAGTGGTCCCTATCTCTTGTTCTTTATCCCCTTTTTAATCCTCTCCCCTTGAATGTGAGCTGGATTTAGGGACTACTAGCAAATAGAATATAGCAGAGGTAATGGGCTGTAACTCCCGGATTAGGTTGCAAAAATATTCTGGTTTCTATATTTGGTGCTCTCTTGCTTTCTTTTTCTTTCTTTTTTTTTTTTTGTTTTTTGTTTTTTGAGCCACAGTCTTACTCTGTTGCCCAGGCTAGAGTGCTGTGGCGTCAGCCTAGCTCACAGCAACCTCAAACTCCTGGGCTCAAGTGATCTTCCTGCCTCAGCCTCCCCAGTAGCCGGGACTATAGGCATGTTCCACCATGTCCAGCTAATTTATATATATATATATATATATTTTTTTTTTTTTTAGTTACCCAGCTAATTTCTTTCTATTTTTTTAGTAGAGATGGGGTCTTGCACTTGCTCAGACTGATCTTGAACTCCTGAGCTCAAACAATCTGCCCGCCTTGGCCTCCCAGAGTGCTAGGATTATAGACGTGAGCCACCGTGCCCAGGCTTTTTTTTTTTTTTTTTTTTTGAGACAGAGTTTTACTCTGTCACCCTGGCTAGAGTGCGGAGGTGTCATTATAGCTCACTGAAACGTCAAACTCCTGGGCTCAAGGGATCCTCCAGCCTCAGCCTCCCAAGTAGCTGGGATTGCAGGTGTGTGCCACCATGCCCAGCTAATTTTTCTATTTTTGGTAGAGACAGTGTCTCACTCTTGCTCAGGCTGATCTTGAGCTCCTGAGCTCAAGCAATCCTCCCACCTTGGCCTCACAGAGTGCTAGGATTATAGGTATGAGCCACCTCACCTGGACCTCTCTTACTTTCTTTTTTGCTTCTTTGCTCTGAACAATACCAGCTGCCATGCTATGAGCTGCTCTATAGAGACCCTCATATGGCAATTCAGCCATGGGGCCATGGGGTGGGGGTTTTTCCCTAACAGCAAGGAACTGATTTCTCTAACCAACAGCCAGCAGGGTAAGGGCTGCCAAAAGTCATGTGAATGAACTTGAAAGTGGATCTTCTCTCAATAGCTGGGACTACAGGTGTCTGTCATGATGCCCAGCTAATTTTTCTATTTTTTGTAGAGACAGGATTTTGCTCTTGCTCAGGCTGGTCTGAAACTCCTAGTGTTCCTCCCTCAGTTGGGCCTTGAAATGACTACAGTCTTAGCCAACACCTTGATTATAGTCTTGTGAGATACCATGAGCCAGAGGTACTCAATGAAGGCATATTTGGGTTCATAATCAAGAGAAATTTGGGGATAACAAATGTTTGTTTTAAGCTGCTAAATTTTGGGGTAACTAATATGTTGTGTAACTATAATATTATTTTATCTATTACATATAAATATAATATTTATACATTTGTAACTTTAATAATATATAATAATTATGTGATATTGTATCAATACAATTATATTAATAAGAAATAGTATAAACTAGCTATTATAAAGCTGGGTGCAGTGGCTCCCGCCTGTAATCCTAGCACTCTGGGAGGCCGAGGCGGGTGGATTGCTCGAAGTCAGGAGTTCAAAACCAGCCTGAGCAAGAGCGAGACCCCGTCTCTACTAAAAATAGAAAGAAATTGGCCAACTAAAAATATATAGAAAAAATTAGCTGGGCATGGTGGCATGTGCCTATAGTCCCAGCTACTTGGGAGGCTGAGGCAGAAGGATCGCTTGGGCCCAGAAGTTTGAGGTTGCTGTGAGCTAGGCTGACGCCATGGCACTCACTCTAGCCTGGGCAACAAAGCGAGACTCTGTCTCAAAAAAATAAAAAAATAAACTAGCTATTATATATTAGCTATTAGTATAAATTAGTGATAATAGCTAGTATTTGTGGAGCATTTACCATGTGCTAGGCTATGTTAGCTAAGAAGTAAGTATAGTATGTTTATGCTCCATAAATTATATATAATATATAATTCATAGGAAAGCAGAGAGAAAGGGAAGGAAAGACATGAAAAGAAAAATGAGATAAAGGAGAAGAAACGGAAAAGGGAGAGACATGGAGAGAAAGAAGGAAAAGAGAGGGAGGGAGAAAAAGACAGAAAATGAGATCAAGAGGCTGGGCTGGGTGGCTCACGCCTAAAATCCTAGCACTCAGTGAGGCTGAAGAGAGAGGATCTCTAAGCGTTCAAGACCAGCCTGAGCAAGAGCAAAATCCCATCTCTACAAAAAATAGAAAAAATTAGCCAGGCGTGGTGAGGAGCACCTGTAGTCTCAGCTACTCTAGAGGCTGAGGCAGGAGGATCCTTGAGCCCAGGAGTTTGAAGTTGCAGTGAGCTATGGTGATGCCACTGCACTCTAGCTGAAGTGATAGGGCAAGACTCTGTCAACAATAAATAAATTAATTAAAAATAAAATAGGCCGGGCGCGGTGGCTCAAGCCTGTAATCCTAGCTCTCTGGGAGGCCGAGGTGGGCGGATCGTTTGAGCTCAGGAGTTCGAGACCAGCCTGAGCAAGAGCGAGACCCCATCTCTACTATAAATAGAAAGAAATTAATTGGCCAACTAATATATATATAGAAAAAATTAGCCGGGCATAGTGGCACATGCCTGTAGTCCCAGCTACTTGGGAGGCTGAGGCAGCAGGATTGCTTGAGCCCAGGAGTTTGAGGTTGCTGTGAGCTAGGCTGACGCCACGGCACTCACTCTAGCCTGGGCAATAAAGTGAGACTCTGTCTCAAAAAATAAAAATAAAAAATAAAATAAAATAAAATAAAATGAAAAATAAACTTAAGAAAATGGGAGGGAGAGGAGATTATTTTGGAGCTGAGTTTAGCTTATATCTGAGAGTAACTTCCTGAATACATGACTATGGATAATTAAAATTTATTTATTTATTCAACAAACATGGAGAACTTTCTATACTCCAGGTACACTGTTTTAAGTATTTGGAATATAGCAGAAATAAAACAGACAACGTTTTGCCTGTATGTTGCTTACATTTTCTAAGAAAATCCATAGGAGAAATTCTTTCTTTGGAGATAGACTTCTACTCTAGGGACTGGTAATTGATATATTTCTTGAGACAGAGTGATGGATTGGATGATTTTAAAAGGTTGGGACTGAAGCTTATCAAAGGGAAATCGGACTTCGTTCTTCTGTAGGGTCACCTGCAGCCCTTGCATTTTCTGGTATGAGCGTGAGGGGCGCTGGTCAGAGCCATGCTGAGAGTGATGACTGGCAGAGAGGTACAGAGCTGTCTTTCACACACTCTTACTGACTGGTTATCATGAATCTCTGACACCTTTCCACTTGAAGATCCTTCTCCTCAGCTCCCTGAATGGTGCTGTTTATCAAACTACACCAAAACTCAGTGATTAAAACAATTCATTATTTTCCATGATTTTGTATGTTGATCAGGCAAGAATTCTGCTTCACATGGTCTTGGCTGAGCTGCAGGGATGGCTGAAAGACCTAAATTGGCCTCGCTCCCAACTAGTGCTCCCAGCACTAGTTGGTGCTGTAGGCCAGTGGGAATCCCAGATCGGGTTGGTGGCAGAAGTCTCAGTTGTCTTCCGTGTAGTATCTCCACCGACTCACTTGGGCTTCTGACGGCACGGCCATGGGCTGAGAGAGGGAGCATTCCAAGAAGCAAATGAAGAAGCAACAGGTCTCTTAAGACTTAGCTTCAGAAGTTCTCACAACGTTCTGTTGGTCAAAATAAGTCACAAGGTCAGGCCCAATTTAAGGGGAGGAGAAAGAGACTCTACCTCTTAATGGGAGGAATCACAAAACATGTGCAGTCATCTTTAGTGCCTCTGAAGTGAAGGTGAAGCTTTTCAACAGACGAGGTCCAGTGCCAAGCAAGAAACATTTGCACCTTCCCCTTTCCTGGAAACCTAATTCACCCTTACAATTCTAAGAAAAGCTGTCACACAAGAACCTCTTTGTTACTCGATCTGACAGACACATTTCAGTCTCATTTTCTTATTTTCTGCAGCATTAGGCACTGCTGAACAGTTCCTACTCTCTGAAATGTCTCCTTCCCTTGGCATCTACGATTTCACAGTCTTTGTTCTCCTCTTAGTACCACCTCTCCAACGTTTCTAGTGTTCTTTTTCTTTTCTTTTCTTTTTTTTTTTTTTTTTTTGAGACAGAGTCTCACTCTGTTGCCTGGGCTAGAGTGCTATGGCATCAGCCTAGCTCACAGCAACCTCAAGCAATCCTTCTGCCTCAGCCTCCCAAGTAGCTGGGACTACAGGCATGTACCACCATGCCCGGCTCATATTTTATATATATTTTTAGTTGGCCAATTACTTTATTTCTATTACTGGTAGAAACGGGGTCTCAGCTGGTCTTGAACTCCTGAGCTCAAACTATCTGCCCACCTCAGCCTCCCAGAGTGCTAGGATTACAGGTGTGAGCCACCGCGCGCGCGCGCAGCCTCTAGTGTTCTTTTTACATTTCTTGTTTTTTTTTTGTTTTTTTCCTTCTGCGTACTCTTTTTTTTTTTTTTTTTATTTGAGACAGAGCCTCACTTTGTTGCCCAGGCTAGAGTGAGTGCCTTGGCATTAGCCTAGCTCACAACAACCTCAATCTCCTGGGCTCAAGCGATTCTACTGCCTCAGCCTCCCAAGTAGCTGGGACTACAGGCATGCACCACCATTCTTGGCTAATTTTTTTTTTTGTATATATATATTTTTTAGTTGGTTAATTAATTTCTTTCTATTTTTAGTAGAGATGGGGTCTCGCTCAGCTGGTTTCTAACTCCTGACCTCAAGCAATCCGCCCACCTCGGCCTCCCAGAGTGCTAGGATTACAGGCGTGAGCCACCACGCCTGGCCCTTCTGCGTACTCTTAAGTGTTGGTTTTCAAGGTTCTGGCGTGGGCACCTCTCTTTTTATGGTACCCTCTGCCTCATTAATCCACTCTCAGTTGCTTTGTTTCTTTTTGTTGAGACAGAGTTACTCTGTTGTCTGAGCTAGAGTGCCGTAGCGTCAGCCTAGCTCACAGCAACCTCCAACTCCTGGGCTCAAGTGATCCTCCTGCCTCAGCCTCCTGGGTAGCTGGGACTACAGGCACGAGCAGCAACACCCAGCTGAGTTTTTTTTTTTTTTCCTTTCTTTTTGGTACAGACAGGGTCTTACTACTGCTCAGGCTAGTCTCGAACTCCTGAGCTCAAGCAATTTTCCCGCTTCAGACTCCCAGAGTACCAGGATTACAGGCATGAGCCACCGCCTCTGGCCTAATCCACTCTCTCGTCTTCATTTACCATCTATTGGTTTATCCTCTCAGATCCATACCTCAGTCTAACCTACATCTGCCAACATAAAATAATCAAAAAGTTCAGACTCTAAAGAGTTTATTTAAACACAAAGTTTGAGGATGGCACTCGTAAGTACCAACTTCAAAGTGTCGATGGAAAAGAATCCAAACTCTGTAAAATAATTTAAAGAGGTTTATTCTGAGCCGAATATGTGTGACCATCAACCATAGAGCCTTGCCCAAGAAGCCTTGGGCAAGTGGTCCTGCTGTGGTTGGGTTACAGTTTGGTTTTATACATTTCAGGAGGACAGGACTTACACATAAGGTCATAAAATCAATACATGGAAGGCATACATTGGTTTGGCTTGAAAAGGCAGCATGTCTCCAAGCAGGGCTTGACAGATTATAGGTGGCTTTAAAGATTCTTTCATTTGTATTTGGTTAAAGAAATGAGGCTTTGTCTGAAGGCTTGGTATATTTTAAGTTAAGATAAGGTAGTCTGCTAATTAGAGACAAGCCACTGGACACATATCAGACAATTGATCTGTTAAGTAAATAGATGACCTGCAGGTATAGCTTAAGCTTTCTCTCACATAATCTTAGGCCTGTTAATGAGTTATAAAAAAAATATCTCCATTAAGGGAAGGGAGCATGAGGAAGCATGTTCAACCTCTTTTTTTCATGGCCAGCAACTCAGCTTTAGGGTATTTCTGGGGTCCCCTTGGCCAAGATGGTTTCCATTCAGTCAGCTTCAGGGCTTAAGATTTTATTTTAGTTCACAAAAGGAATGGACTCAACATGCAGAAGTAAGGAAGTTAAGGTTTCACTTACATAGGCAGAGACAGAGGAATTTTTAGCAGGATCACAACATTTTTCATAAAGTTTCTCACATAGTTACAGCAATTTGGTGATAGGCAACCTTCCTTTTTGCAAAGAGTACATTTAACATGTTTTCACAGAGGGTGTAATAGTCATGGGTTTTCTGTCATGAGGTCTAAGCAAAGCAGGACAACAAAGGGAAGGTTGATCTATAACAAGGGTCACTAATTAAGAAGACCAAAGGTTTTTGTCCCTGACGTCATTTAATTCTCTGTAGTCATTGTACAGAACAAGAAAAATAAGAAAGTGAGCTAATCTATAATCTGAGACACAGAAGTTGTAACCACATGTGACTCAGATCACAGTTACATCTCTCTCAAGGCTTAGGGTGTTTTGGGGGTTCCAATAGCTTTTATTTTATTTATTTATTTATTTATTTTTTGAGACAGAGTCTCCCTTTGTTGCCCAGGCTAGAGTGATTGCCGTGGCGTCAGCCTAGCTCACAGCAACCTCAAACTCCTGGGCTCAAGTAATCCTCCTGCCTCAGCCTCCCAAGTAGCTGGGACTATAGGCATGCGCCACGATGCCCAGCTAATATTTTCTATATATATTAGTTGGCCAATTAATTTCTTTCTATTTTTTTTTTTATAGTAGAGACGGGGTCTCGCTCAGGCTGATTTTGAACTCCCAACCTTGAATCCGCCTGCCTTGGCCTCCCAGAGTACTAGGATTACAGATGTGAGCCACTGTGCCCGGCCTCCAATAGCTTTTAAATTATATTTATTTTCACGTATCTATTTCCTGGGCTCTACATCTGAATATGCAATAGCCCATCATTGTTGGGACATCCCATAGACACCTTGAGTCAGACAGGTTTTAGTTATAGAGAGAGGAATCATTTGGGCAGAAGGAAGGGAACCTAAAGGAACATACTATACGCTGAGCTTTTAGGAGTGACTAGCAAGGGACTCATTACTTCTCCCACCATGTGGAGGCCACCTTCCAAACTGAGAGGTTACCACTTGGGCTTTGGAATCACCCTGGCTCTGCTACAATCCACAGCAGGAAAATGGATCCTCACTCCTTGCCTCTTTCCTCACTGAGCATGCTGGTGCCTATGGTTGCTAGGGCATAAATCACATTCAGACTCTAGTTGTGGAACAGTTTAGGATATATAGTTTTTAGTGTTCTACCACCTGTAGAGCAGGAAGAGCACAAGAAAGAAGTACAAATAAATTTTGAGCAAACTAAATCACAGTATCTCAGCATGTCTAAAATTGAGTTATCATCGTCTTAATGGTCCACCCCACTATCTACTAAGTTACACAGTTGAATATGTGTGAGCCATCCTCGGGTGTTTCCTCAATTGCTCTTGCACAAGCTGATCTCCAGCTCCTGGCCTCAAGTGATCCTCCTGTCTCAGCCCCTCAGAGTGCCAGGATTACAGGTGTGAGCCTCCATGCCCAGCCCTAAACATCTTCCAAGTCTATCCTTTCTCTCCATTCTTTCCACACTTTAGTTCAGTCCAGTCATTGCTCTAATTGGCCTCCCAGCTCCTGTGCTTCCCCACCTTATTCATAATACAAAGCACTAATCTGATAAGTCACTCCTTAGCTTAAAAACCATAAAGACTTCCCATTATCCTTGGGATGTGGACGAAACTCCTTAGCATGGCATACATGGCTATGCGTAACATTTTTATGTCACGTCATCCAGTGCTCCAATGCACCTTCCCTCAAACCTTTGCACTTTGCTTTCTAGCCAAACTGAATTACTTACATTTCTTTGCAAGCTTCGAGTTCTTCCTTGTTTCTAAGGTGTTGTAAATGCCACATTCTATTTGGAACATTTCTACCACAAGCCTTAATTTCCCACAATCCTTATTTTTGTTTGGCTAATTTCTACTCATCTTTTATAATTCAGTTTGGATAATATCTGCTTTGGATTATTTTCCTGAATGTCTCTACCACAATGTGGACTTACTGTGGACAGATGTTTTGTTCACCAGGCAATGGCTATAGAAAGAGGCTTGTTCAGCTTAGAAATTCCGGTAATCTTCAAGGGACTGTAGTAGTTGAAAAAAACTCAGATGAGTGAGCAATACTTCCCAGCCATACAGAAGTTTCCCCTGCAGGGCCTTGGGATGGTGCAGCTTCCAGTGCCAGCCAGACGGAAGTCATGCTTCACTGTCCGGTTAGTTTAGGAGCAAACCAGGGGCCCTGCTCTCTGAGCCATTCCTCCTTTGAACTGTGCAGCAGGTCCCAGGAGCTGGAAAACTTAAAACTCCCCATCTGCTTCAGAAGTTTCCAAGCATCCAGCGAGTGAGTAAGATTTCCTTCCATCCGAGAACTTGAGCAGGTCCTTCGACAAGTGGAAGCACAGCCAAATCATACCTTGTTCACACAGTCCAGGTGACAGCTGGCCTCACATCTATCATGTTTCCCCCAAAATAAGACAGGGTCTTATATTTATTTTTCCTCAAGAAGACACCCTAGGGCTTATTTTCAGGGGATGTGTTATTTTTTTTTAAGTACGGTACAACAATCTACATTTATTCAAATATAGTTAAGTCGTCTTCTTCTGGAACATCATCATAACTCTCCAAACCCTGAATTCCAGCCTGAATTTCTTGCGACTCTATTTCCTTTAGAACCATGGGCCCCAACCTCTCATGTTGAGCAATAGAGCTCTCATGGGGTAGATGAGAAGGGCTGCTCATCTTCTTTACCGCTCTGGGATGAAATGCATGGGTTGTGCAGATGCGCTGCGCAGCCACGCCCATCACTAGGTCTTATTTTCGGGGTAGGGCTTATATTGTGCAAATGCTTAGAAATCCTGCTAGGGCTTATTTTATGGGTAGGTCTTATTTTCGGGGAAAGATGGTACTATGTTTTCTCCTTTAGACCATGAACAACAGGATCTTGTATTCTTACTTAAAACCAAGAAAAAACGTTTCCTCTCACAGTACCTAGAGAAAGATGAGGTGAGGCCTGAACGGAGCCTGTGCGTGCTTCTGCTGTGCTGCCTGAGCTTGGTCCAGGCATTTAGGTTAGTGGGCCACAGGTGGCACTGCCTGCATCCAGCTAAAACAAAAAGGGGCAGTGGGGATCTTCGAAAGACAGTCAGGGACTCTCATTGTCAGCAAAAAAAAAAAAAGCCAGTTAGGACAGATTTTAATATGTGACCTTGACTCACATCTATCGTGGAAAGGTGTTCTGAAAAGTTTCAGGTGATGGATGTGATCATTAAGGAAACAAACCTCCAAGGAAGCGGTGTGTATCGTAAGCTCCCTGTTCCCGGTGTCAGAGCTGCTGTTCTTCACGTCTGATCTTCATAATACCCGTGCTTCCAGGGCTGCTGCCAATGTAAACAAACAATTATACAAAAGGAAAAAGGGAGATTGAATAAACTGGCATAATAGGAAATATATTTGGTCTTTGTGCCCAGTTCGCAACACAGAGGTCCTAAAATTCTTTTACTTTTTTTTTCTACTTTATTTATTTGGTCCTAAAATTCTTGGAATTTCCTGAGTGAAAGGAGTGTCCTTTGTTATTCGCAACAGGCCCCTGACCGTCGTTGCATAACAACGACGGTCACCTGAGTTTATGCTAATGTGGTTTAGGGTGGGGCCCCTGGGTAGCCTGAGGATGGGGCTGTTCTCGGTGAGGACCTTGGGATTAGAGGGTGGGAGCTATCAGCCCCACCCACTCAACTCCAGGAAGGAGGGGAGAGGGCTGGAAATAAAGCTCTATAAAAACGCCTGAATAATTAGACTGGAGGAGCATTCGGGCTAGTGAGCCGAATCCGCGTGCAGGAGAGTTGCGCTTCCCAACGCCCCAACTCCGCGAGCACTGAAAGAAGCTCTTGTGGCCAGGATCCATCCAGACCCGCCAGCTGTCTCTCTTCAGCTGCCCTTTGTAGTATCTCCTACAATAAACTGGTAAGTAATGTGCCTTCCTGAATTCTGTGAGCCATTCTAGCAAATTATGGAACTCAAGCAGGAGGTCATGGGAACCTCCAACGCCAGTTGTAAGGCTGGTAGGTCTGAAGCAGGAGAGGCCTGGACTTTCAGCGGGCACCTGGAGTGACAGCAGTCTTGGGGGAGTGAGCCCTTAACTTGTGGTGGGGTCTGACGTGGACTCCAGGGAGATCGGGTCAGGCTTGAACTGAATTGTAGGACACCCAGCTGCTGTCAGAGGATTGGTCAGTGTGGGGGGGGAAATCCCACACATCTGGCGTCAAAAGTGTTCTGTGTGAGAGTGCAGAGAAACAGTGTGTTTCTTAGAATAAATGAATCTAAAACCATCCCCACAAAGTTAAAGGAATCTTAGAAATCTTGAGTGTGAAAGTGTATTTCCTAGAACTGGTCATGAGAGGGCAACAAATAACCTCTCTAGAGCAGTCCTGCAGTTTAGTTGCTTCTCCCTCGACTATTTACTCTTCCAGTCGACTGCTAACGTTAGCGCAAGTAGCAAGAGTATCAAACTATGCCTGACAGGGTGGAAGATTCCCAGTCACTAAGACCTGTGCCTCATTTATAGCCTGGTGTCCTTCTCAATGCCAGGCACTTCATTAATGACTGGTACTTTTTTTTTTTTAATTTATTTTTGAGACACTGTCTCACTCTGTCAACCGGTCTAGAGTGCCATGACGTCAGCCTAGCTCACAGCAACTTCAGTCTGCTGGGCTCAAGGATCCTGCCTCAGCCTCCCAAGTAGCTGGGACTACAGGTGCCCGTCACCACGCCCAGTTAATTTTTTCTATTTTTAGTAGAAACAGAGTTTTCCTCTTGCTCAAGCTAGTCTCAAATCCCAAGCTCAAGCAATCCTCCCATCTTGGCCTTCCAGAGTAATTACAGGTATGACCTGGTACTTTAAAAAGACAAATCAGTCACACTTCCTACATTCAATGAGTCAAGAATTAGAAAAGATTGCAAACATCAAGAATACTGAAAAAAGGAAAAGAAAACAATTAAAAAAAAGAATTAGGAAAGAGAAACAAGTCTTACTTTTTTATTTGCTCGACATGTAAAGAAGCAAGGGCTCACAGGGCCAGGCGCGGTGGCTCACACCTGTAACGTTAGCACTCTGGGAGGCCAAGGCAGGAGGATCACTCAAGGTCAGGAGTTCGAAACTAACCTGAGCAAGAGTGAGACCCCCCATCTCTACTATAAACAGAAAGAAATTAATTGGCCAACTAAAAATATAGAGAAAAAAATTAGCTGTGCATGGTGGCGCATTCCTGTAGTCCCAGCTACTCGGGAGGCTGAGGTAGAAGGATTGCTTGAGCCCAGGAGTTTGAGGTTGCTGTGAGCTAGGCTGACACCATGGCACTCTAGTCTGGGCAACAAAGTGAGACTGTCAAAAAAAAAAAAAAGCAAGGGCTTTAACTCATTTGTCTTAGTAATATTGGCTGATTAACGTGGTGGAGAGATAGCTTTAGGGGGCCGCTAAATTTGGGGATCAGAAACGTAGAATCTTTTTTTTTTTTTTTTTTTTTTTGAGACAGAGTTTCACTTTATTGCCCAGGCTAGAGTGAGTGCCGTGGCGTCAGCCTAGCTCACAGCAACCTCAAACTCCTGGGCTCAAGCAATCCTGCTGCCTCAGCCTCCCAAGTAGCTGGGACTACAGGCATGTGCCACCATGCCCGGCTAATTTTTTCTATATATATTTTAGTTGGCCAATTAATTTCTTTCTATTTATAGTAGAGATGGGGTCTCGCTCTTGCTCAGGCTGGTCTCGAACTCCTGAGCTCAAAGGATCCGCCCACCTCGGCCTCCCAGAGAGCTAGGATTACAGGCTTGAGCCACCGCTCCCGGCCCAGAAACGTAGAATCTTATTATTTTTTTATTTTTTTTGAGATAGAGTCTCACTCTGTTGCCCAGGCTAGAGTGCTCTGGCGTCAGCCTAGCTCACAGCAACCTCAATCTCCTGGGCTCAAGCAATCCTCCTGCCTCAGCCTCCCGAGTATCTGGGACTACAGGCATGCGCCACCATGCCCGGCTAATTTTTTCTATATAAGTTGGCCAATTAATTTATTTATAGTAGAGACGGGGGGGAGGGGGGGAGGGGGGCCGTCTCACTCTTGCTCAGGCTGGTTTCGAACTCCTGACCTCGAACAATCCGCTCGCCTCAGCCCCCCAGAGTGCTAGGATTACAGGCGTGAGCCACCACGCCCAGCTAGAAACATAGAATCTTTAGAATGGCTGACCTGTCAGTCTTTCCCCACCAACACCTTCTCTACTCCAGTTAAGCCTAGGATGGTTAGAGGAGTATACAGTATCTTAAACCCATTGGCTTTTTTCCACTGGGTGAGTGAGTGATTGAGACAGAGTCTGGCTCTGTCACCCAGGCTAGAGTGCCGTGGCATCATCATAGCTCACAGCAGCCTCAATCTCCTGGGCTCAAACGATCCTGCTGTCTCAGCCTTCCTAATAGCTGGGGCTACTGGTGTGTGCCACTGCACTTGGCTAATTTTTCTATTTTTTAGTAGAGACCAGGTCTTGATCTTGCTTAGATTGGTCTCAAACTTCTGACCTCGGTTGGTCTTTCCACCTCAGCCTCCCAAAGTGCTAGAATTATAGGCCCGAGCCACCACCCTGCCATCTTTTTTCCTTTTTAAGTACACATGATTTTAAAAGTTTATGTTCATGCCGGGCATGGTGGCTCACACCTGTAATCCTAACACTCTGGGAGGCCAAGGCAGGCGGATTGCTCGAGGTCAGGAGTTCGAAACCAGCCTGAGCAAGAGTGAGACCCCGTTCTCTACTAAAATTAGAAAGAAATTACTTGACCAACTAAAATATATATATACAAATAATTAGCCAGGCATGGTGGTGCATGCCTGTAGTCCCAGCTACCCAGGAGGCTGAGGCAGGAGGATTGCTTGAGCCCAGGAGTTTGAGGTTGCTGTGAGCTAGGCTGACGCCACGGCACTCTAGCCTGGGCAACAGAGTGAGACTCTGTCTCAAAAAAAAAAAGTTTTATGTTCATAGTAAAATTGAGAGGCAAGCAGAGTTCCCACATACCCCCTGCCCTCACACATATTTCCTCCCCAACTATTGACATCACTGCACCAGAGTGGTGCATTTAAAACCCATAAACCTACATTGATTGTCACCCAAACTCTATAGTTTACATTAGGGTTCATGCTTGGTTTTGAATATTCTAGGGTTTGGACAAATGTATAATGACATATATCCACTAATGTAGTATTAGAATAGTTTCACTGCCTAAAAACTTAGCTCTGGTTCTTCATCTCTCTCTTTCCCCAAACCGCTGGCAACCACTGATATTTATTTTACCATCTCCATAGTTTTGTTTTTTTCCAGAATTTCAGATCGTTGGGATCATAACACATGTTGCCTTTTCAGGTTGGCTTCTTTCATTTGGTAATGTGCACTTAAGTTTCCTCCATGTCTTTTGGAGGCCTAATAGCTCATTTCTTCTTATCATTGAATACTCCATTGTCTGAATATAACACAGTTTATCCATTTACATACTGAAGGACATCTTGGTTGCTTCCAAGTTCTGGCGATTATGGATAAAGATGTTATAAACATCTGTGTGCAGGTTTTAGTGTAGACATAAATTTTCATCTTTTTTGGGAACATACCAAGGAGTATGATTGTTAATTCACATAGTAGAAGTATGTTTAATTTTGTAAGAAACTACCAATCTGTTTTCCAAGGTAGCTGTACCATTTTATGTGCATCAGCAATGAGTGTTTCTGTTGCTTCACATACTTGCTAGCATTTGGTGTTGTCAGTGTTCTGGATTTTGGACATTCTAATAGGGGCATAGTGGTATCTTATGTTTTAATTTGTATTTCCCCCATGATATATGATGTGGAGAACCATTTTATATGCTTATTTGCCATCTGTATATCTTTGATGCAGTGCCTGTTCAGGTACTTTGCCCATTTTAAAAATCAGGTTGTTCATTTTCTTGTATTTTAAGAGTCCTTTGAATATTTTGGATAACAGATGTCTTTTGCAAATATTGGCCTCAGTTTGTGGCTTGTCTTCTCATTCTCTTGACATTGTCCTTTGCAAAGTAAATGTAATGAAGTGAAATTTATCTATTTGATCTATCAGTTGATTCTTTCATGAATTATGCCTTTAGTGTTGTATCTAAAATGTCATTGCCACACACGAGGTCATCTAAATTTTCTCCTATGTTATCTTCTAAGAGTTTTATAGTTTTGCATTTTACATATAGGTCTATGATCCATTTTGGGTAAACTTTTGTGAAGGATATAAGGTCTCTGTCTAGATTTTTTCTTTTTTTTTTTTTGAGACAGAGTCTCACTCTGTTTCCCTGGCTAGAGTGCAGTGGCGTCAGCCTAGCTCACAGCAACCTCAGACTCCTGGGCTCAAGCAATCCTTCTGCCTCAACCTCCTGAGTAGTTGGGACTACAGGTATGTGCCACCATGCCCGGCTTATTTTTTCTACATATTTTTAGTTGTCCAGCTAATTTCTTTCTATTTGAGTAGAGAACGGGGTCTTGCTCTTGCTCAGGCTGGTTTCCAACTCCTGACCTTGAGCCATCCACCCGCCTCTGCCTCCCAGAATGCTAAGATTACAGGCGTGAGCCACCCCATGTTAAGTCTTGAAGTCGGTTAGAGCCAGTCCTCTGACTTTGTTCTATAATATTCAGTTAAAGCTAGGTGTGGAGGTACATGCCTATAGTTCTAGCTACTCAGGAGGTTGAAGCAGGAGAATTGCTTGAGCCTAGGAATTCCAGGCTACATCTGTGATTACACCTGTGAGTAGCCACTGCACTCCAGCCTGGACGACATAGTAAGACCCCACCTCTTTTTTTTTTTTTTTTTTCCCTTAATTTAGTAGAGATGGGATGGAGCAATGTTGCCCAGACTGGTCTTGAACTTCTGGTGATCCTCCTGCCTCAGGCTCCCTAAGGGCTGGGATTACAGGCATGAGCCACGAAGCACAGCCCTCTAATTCTTTTTATACATCATTGGATTCAATTTGCTAATAGTTTGAGGAGTTTTGCATCTATATAACATATTTTAATGTCCATGGCATCTGTAGTGATGCTTGCATCACTCCAATGGGAAAAGTCATTTCCCATTGACTTCTAAAAAGTTAATGCTATATACATATAGTGTGATAGATGCATATAAGAATGCAGTGTTTAAACCCTATTCAGTTTTAGGGAGGGCTGCATGAAGAATTGTGGAAAAATCAGTGGTTATCAAACTCTTTTACATCAAAATCATCAATGAAGAATCTTGAGCTCCTGCCTTTGGGATATCAATTTGGTGTGTCTGTGGTAGGAGCAAGAGTCTATACTTTGCAGCCATCTTCAGGTGATCCTGATTCAGGTGGCCTTATTAAATGCAGGCGTTCTTACTTTATACCAGTATTTCAATTTGAACATGTATTTGAATCCCCTGAGATCCTGATTAGAGTGCCTTCTAGCCGTGGCAGTCAGCCTAGCTCATAGCAACCTCAAATTCCTCGTCTCAAGCAATCCTCCTGCCTCAGCCTCCCAAGTAGCTGGGACTACAGGCATGTGCCACCATGCTTGGCTCATTTTTTTCTATGTTTTTAGTTGTCCAGCTAGTTTCTTTCTATTTTTAGTAGAGACAGGGTTTTGCTTTTGCTCAGGCTGGTCTGGAACTCCTGACCTTGAGCGATCCATCCACCTGGGCCTCCCAGAGTGCTAAGATTACAGGTGCAAACCACAGCACCCGGCCCAGATCATTTTTTTTAGTATAAGTGTCCCAAATATTGTCCCAGTGACTTGTCCCAAATATGGTAGTATTTGGGACAAATCGTTTAACCAAAATTCAAATGTACTTGCTCTCTAAGCATTACTAGATGCCTTCAAATTAGTGGTTTAAACCTCCCTTGTGGCAGATATTTGGGATGCTTATCTATTTTGTTTTTTTAGGAAATTTCCAAGTATACAATCTCATCAGATTTTTCTATCACTGATTATCCTATTCATCTTTTCTGAGAATCTTTATCCTTCTGGGGTCACCTCAGAAACAAAAAGCTCAAGAGAAATGTTATAACTAATCTTTCATACTTTTACCTCTTTTCTGTGTTCTTTTTACTTTCATACCTCTTGCTCCATTTCCTCTTCTCCTCCTTAAGTCTATGTTTTTGTCCAGCTTGTCTTGCACAAAATGAAATTTCTACTGGGGCTCTCCCCACCTCCCCCACTCCTTTTTTCCTGTTTTCTCTTTTTCCTCCTCCCTTGCTTTGTCCCTAAGCCATCCATGTCAAATGAAAATCTGTAGAAACAAGTTAGGGTACTCGGAACCAGCCTACAGTATTGTGTTCCAGAAGGAGATTCTGTTCTGACAGTCCTTTTTGTAGAGCAGTTTCCCAGTCAAGAAAAAAGGGAGCTTCAAGAAACAACAATTGCTTTGCCTGAGGATCTGTTGGGCGAGTGATGGATGGCACTGCAGTTAGGATTTGGAGAACTGCAGGAAAAGGAGGGGAATCATTGCCAGGCAGCATGAGGGGAGGAGGTGTCTGGGAGAAAGAGCCAGTCAGGAAGAGCTTATGAAAGGGGTGGAGAATGCACTCCCTGTGTATACTGCCTGCAAGACCTTTCCGCAGACATTGTGTTTTTGTGAGCCAACTGCAGAGGCCATGTGCATGCAAAATGTATGTGAATGTATGTGTTGCTTATTTCACATCATAGATTTGTGTGAACTGCTGACTGCAAGAAACAGGAATGGATTGTTAAAAAAGATTTTGCAGTTAGACTGCCTGTTTGTGGTTGTGTGGTATGTGTGGCTGACTTTTTGCCAAATGCACTGTTCTGATTCCAGCTCTGAAAGTTTAGTGAAGTCTGGCAGGCTAAGCCAAGACACAACAAAGTCGGAATTTAGAAGGAAATACGGTGGCAACATGAGATGGAAACAAAGAGAGAAGCTGTTGTAATAAGAGAAAAGAAGAGATATAGTAGGGAAAGGGAGAATGAGAAAAAACAAGATAAATAATAGAAATTCATTCCTTAGAAAGGGAAATTTTAGAGGTGGAAAGAAAGAAAAACATGTTCTTTCAGATATAGGTACTATACACCCTTAGCTCTCCTGGTACCTCAGCGAGATAGTTCTTAATCTGCCTCATTTCTTTCTGGACATTGTTTCTCTGGAATAATGTACATTACTGGTATGTTTTCGTTATACCAGGGGGTATTTAAAACCTTAACAATTACCCAGAAAGGAGCATTACCAGCCTTTATATCATAAAGTGAGTTTTACTGTTATAGGAGGGCTATGGGGCATAATGGAAGGACATTCAGTTTTGATGCAGGGATTAATTGAACATGATAAGGGAACTTTTTTGGTGATTAATGTGTGAAGTGCATGACATATTTTAAAACACGAATTTTCTTTTCTTTTTTTTGAGACAGAGTCTTGCTTTGTTGCCCAGGCTACAGTGAGTGCCCTGGCGTCAGCCTAGCTCATAGCAACCTCAAACTCCTGGGCTCAAGCAATCCTGCTGCCTCAGCCTCCTGAGTAGCTGGGACTACAGGCATGCGCCACCATGCCTGGCTAATTTTTTCTATATATATATTAGTTGGCCAATTAATTTCTTTCTATTTATAGTAGAGACGGGGGGTCTCACTCTTGTTCAGGCTGGTTTCGAACTCCTGACCTTCAGCAATCTGCCCGCCTCGGCCTCCCAGAGTGCTAGGATTACAGACGTGAGCCACCGCGCCCGGCCAAACACGAATTTTCTTTAAAAATAAATTTGCCCTGACAAGGCAGGGATATTGAAGTATGGTCTATCTCCACACTCCAAAGATGATTGTTATTACTTTGATTAACAAAATTTAACAGGGACCACCAATACTTGGAATGAGATTTTTAACGCCTAACACACCTGAACACAGGTGTACAACATAACTTGAACTTGGATGTGGGCTGGGAGAGAAGTCCTTGTTGGGAGTATTCCAGTTTGACTTTGTTGCCAAAACACTTAAATAGGTATTTTTGAGTTCTGATTACATCCATTATGATGTCTTCTTTCTCAGCATTTTGTTCACTTCATTTTGTTTTTTTTGAGACATAGTCTCACTTTGTTGCCCAGGCTAGAGTGAGTGCCCTGGCGTCAGCCTAGCTCACAGCAACCTCAAACTCCTGGGCTCAAGCAATCCTGCTGCCTCAGCCTCCTGAGTAGCTGGGACTACAGGCATGCGCCACCATGCCCGGCTAATTTTTTCTATATATATTAGTTGGCCAATTAATTTCTTTCTATTTATAGTAGAGACGGGGGTCTCACTCTTGTTCAGGCTGGTTTCGAACTCCTGACCTTCAGCAATCTGCCCGCCTTGGCCTTCCAATCTGCCCGCCTGCTAGGATTACAGGCGTGAGCCACCGCACCCGGCCTCACTTCATTTTTTAAACTTAAATAATTAGAAATTATTATATTTCCAAGATGATGTTTGCTGTATGCATTAATCTGTCTTTGGTTTCATTCAGCTGTCTTTCCCTCCTTTCCTTCCTACTCTTTTGTCGTCTGCCCCTCTTTGTTGTTATTTCTTCTTCTCCATCATGTTTCCCTGGATTTGATTAATAGCCTCTTTCCCTTTTTTTCCTCACCCTTCTCTCCATTGAAATCATCTTTTTCCAGGTTTGTCTTTCTCCCCATTCCTTTCTCTGGTGTCTTTGTCTCCAGCAGAGGGGGTCTGTGGAGGACTGCGGCCTGGGAGAAAGCAGGCCGGCCTTCCCGGAGCAGAGCAGGAAGGACGCGGTGCTTCAGCTGTTTCTGCCACGGGCTTATAAAAGGCAGGCTTAAAACCCACCTAGGTAAATTCCCCTCTTCTGCCCCCACGGTTCTCCCCCTCAAAGGATTTCTCCACTTTTTCCCTGCCTCACATTCCACCTCCCCACCCCCATTTCTGAGGTGACATCACTCTTTTACCAGCTGTGACTGTCAGGGACACTGACCTACTTTTGGCCTCTCTATCAGGCACTAAACCCTGGGTTCTCCACTAAACTCTGGGTTTTCTGCTAACCTCTTTTTGTCCCAACATGCCAGTGGGCCCCTTTCTAAACATCAATACATTTTAGTCTCCCTCAAGACAGTAGTTTTTTTTTTTTTTTTATATCTGAAGTTTGAGTGAAAGCATAATGATAAAAAGCTTCTATAACTTAAGCAAGTCCATTTATGGCTTAAATGGATTTATACTCTGTCAATCAAAATAGAATATACATATTGGAAGGATCATGCATGTGTTAGTAATAACATTTTTTGTTGAATCTTTATAGATGTGCTCGGTTAATGGATTATTATTATTATTTAAACAGAGACCCTATTCTTATAAATGGATTCTTAGATCCTTTGTGGCAAATTACAATATACATGTACTATTATTTTTAAAATGTTTGCCAATGCTGTTGGAGCATAAGCCAAAACAGCAGGCTTTGATACCTAAGTAAAACTCAATTTTATAGTTTTTGGAGGGATTACAAGAAGTGTTAGAACAAAGTGGTTAAGAGCATGTACCTTCCTATTTAGATTCATATCCTGGCTTTGTGACTTGCTAGCTGTGTGACTTTGGATTGGATGAGTTATGTAACCTCACTGTGCCTCAGTTTGCTCATCTGTGAAGAGAAGATACTCAAACCCAGTAGGGTTGGAACACTGCATGTTCCAAGATACAGTAGGTTTATTACAAGACTGCGACAGGGATATAGCTATGTTTTTCAAATATTTCTGTAGTGTTTTCCTCATGTCTAAGTTTACATCTACCATTTACTTATAAAGCAAGCCAGTATTTAAGTTGTATGTCCCAGTTGTCCAGAAAAGTCCTGGGAAATAATCAAAGATGGGAAACCTGTATATTAAAGATTCTCTTAGTAATCCCACTGGGCCACTTCCTATTAGGATAAAACCCAAATTGAAAGGTACTGAACGAAGAAAAATCAAGAGAAGAGAGTTTTGGAATTTAGGAGTTGATAGAAGAGAGGTTAAATAGAAAAAGCAAAGATGATTTTAAAAAATAAATACAGAAGTTCAATGACCAATGTGGGTTTGAAAACCAAGGAAGAAATGATTTAAAAACAAAATGAAGAAATGGTAGGACACGTAAGAATCTGGACAGAATAAACTGCCTTTTCTTTGCACGTAGGATAACTACATGACTCCCCAGTCTTTTTATTGTGTGAAAGACAGTAAAGCAGACCAGGACAATTATGATGGTGCCAGGTCATTAGGATGCTTCCAGAATTATTAATTAATTCATTCATTTAATCTGTAAATGTTTATTAACTGTTCAGGGTACTGCTGGTGACATAGATGTGACAGATCTACATAGCTCCTATGTGGTTTGAATACTATTTCTGTGATCAGATTCCACGGGTGAATTATCTACCAATTAGTCATGTATTTTTATTTTGTTTTAGATTTTGGGGGGGGGTTAATTCTGGTACCAATCAGTCATGTTTTCTTGCACCGAATGAGGGGGTTTGTTTTCTTTAATACTTGGTGCATTCTTTAGATGAGTACACATTACTTTTCCACATTTATTTTTTCCACTTCTTCCTAGATTGATATGGTTTTAACATACTCCCATGGACATGGACAATATTCTCTTCTGTCAGAGGGGACTAACAATATTTGTTCAACCTTACAAGGTTGCTTGAGGCTACAATGAGTTTATAAATGTTGAATGTTTTAAATAAAGACCATTTTACAAATGGTTATTTCAGTCTAACAGACATTACTCCCAAACTTTTGTGTATCTAGGAATTGATCACCCGATATGCTTATTTAAACTGCAGATATATGGCTGATTTTGGAAGCTTTCAGTGGCTCAAGAAGTGTAGCTACTTGGGTGGATTCAGAAGGTCAGAGGTGGAGCTGAGGAATCTGCATTTAAACAAGCATTCCTGGTGATTCCCATATGGTAGAAAAAAAAGAAATCTTAATGACAACCAGATGTAATTAAAGGAGGAAGAAAACCTACACCAAGCCTTTTTAAAAGACTTATTTTCTTTCCACCCTTTCTCTCCTCTGATTCAGCCAGTGTATGGTCATTCCTCCTTTTCCCCACCCATCTCCCTTTGTGTCTGAGGCATTGGCATTTTCTTAGCATAGTTAGAAAGGCACTCAGTTTAATGTGCAGAGATGGAGTGGAGGAAAAGGAGGAGGGATGTGGGTGGAGAAAGGCTAGATCAGTGTTTAGCTATTCTAACTGCGAAGACTGTTGTTGTCGGGCTGGTTCTAGCCGGCTGGCTCCGGGAGAGGAAGCAGTGGGGAGAGCTAGGTTTACTGCAGCTGCTGCTACCACCGTTCCTTACTTGCTAGTGAAGGTTCCGATATAAGACACCCATCACCTTTAGCCACATGAATTTTGCAGTAATCACATGAAATATTCCATAAAGAACACTATTTTAGATACTGATAACAATCTATAATCTTTTAAAGATTAAATTCTTGTTTATAATTCTCCTCTTTACTACTTTGAGGCCTTCAGTTTTGATCAAATTCCAGCTTGTTTCCTTGTCTTTAAACCCAGGAGGAAATGATTTGCAACAGATGGTGGGTATGGGGCTCGTAAAAATGTTTGCTTGACCTATAATCTAGGAACAACTTATTGTTGCTTCATGTATAAGTGATGCTTTTCTACCTGATGTAGACATACACCTATGAACTCAAGTAGAATCAGAGACGTGTGGTTGGTTGGACCTGGGAACATTGTGTTTTCATTAAATTTTTGCTTTTATGTGCCTTCCTGTTATCTTCATCTTATCACCAAAAACTTGAAAAATGCTTTGTGCTGCACATCTCAATATCATATTCTAACTAGCTAATCTGATTGATTAACTGAAATGGGTAGATAACATGTGCATTTCAAGTAGGTCAAATAGTGCAGTTAATTCTAACATCTCTGTTGTCTAAACTCTGGTCTTTACCTTGGCTGCACATTAGAATCCCCTTGCTAGCTAAAAAAGAGTATTGGTGCCTGGATCCTAATCCCAGCTGATTTAATCAGTTTCTGGAAGCTTTCCAGTACATGCAGTAACCCAGCTGTATTTTATTTACTAGTGGCATATTATTGCTTAACTTCCGTAAATCTCGGTTTTCTCATCAGCAAAGTAAAGATCATACTGGCACTACTTTATTAAATTATAAGGATTAATGAGGTAATTAGAACACAATGCACAACACAGTAAGTGCTCATTAAATATTGGGCATAAATATTCAAGACTAACTGATATAAAAATAAATTATACAATGTTTAGATATGTGTGGCAATATAATACAAATAGTTATATATGCATGTATATTTACTGCATTTCCCTATGAGTGGAAGACCAATTCTATGGGTAAATAATGTCATTGAGATGAAATTAAAGCTCCTCCTTTGCCTAAACCAAAACACTTCTAGATTTTTGCTCTTATTCCCAGACACATTAGCATCAACTGGAGAGCTTCCAAAAACAGATTAAATCAGAATATCTGGGATTGGGGCCCAGGCACCAATATTTTTCAAATCAGATTTATCTAACTCCAGAAATTCTAGGTTTCTTAGGCTTCCCAGGGGATTCAACTGACTCCGCTGTCTCCTGAAGAATATTAATTCACTGGTTAAAAATAAGTGGTGCATGATTAAACCAAGATAAACTACTTAAAATACTTTTGAGCATAAGTTTCTACCCAAACAAAGGAGGTATGAGTCCATGCCTACCTAAACATATCAACCATGAGTGCTCACAGATTATGATTGAATCTGTGTACAGCCTTTCTGGACCTTGGTTTTCCAGTATGGAAATGATAAGCTCCAATACTTCATACAAAAAATATGAAATATGAACTTGGTCATTATTTATATGAATATTATCAATATAATGATAATGATAATCTGTTTAAAATAAGCCATATCATTGGCTTTGCATTTTTTTAATACAGTCTTGAGTTTTATGTTTTTTTCCTATTAAAGTGAAAAGCAATGTTATATACATTAGGAATATATTAGAATGTATATGGCACATATTAGCAGTACAATGAAAACAATATTTTAAACTGGGCAAGTGGGTTATTAGTCTAATACTCACTATTCACAGTTTTCACCAGTACAACCCACTTTTTCTGTGAGTGCATGGTTATCATAAATTGGGTTTCTTTTTTTCCTTCCTTCCTTCCTTCCTTCCTTCCTTCCTTCCTTCCTTCCTTCCTTCCTTCCTCCCTCCCTCCCTCCCTCTTTCTTTCTTTCCTTCTTTCTTTCTCTCTGACTGGGTCTTGGATCTTGCTCAGGCTGATCTCTTACTCCTGAGCTCAAGCGTTCCTCCACTTCTCTCTTCTACTCTTTGACCTCCCAGAGTGCTAGGATTACAGGCATGAACTACCAGATTGGGCCTATAAATTGGGTTTCTTTTTATGTATTTTTGAATTGGGTTTCTTAACAGTGGGATTGAAGGAATAGGGTTAGTATTGTTTATCTATCTTTTGTGCAACTTTTCCCCTATTTATCTTTGGCAGATTTTCATATTTTTAGTATCTCTGTAATCAAGCTTTCCTTGATAGCAAAATGCTTCTTCTTTGTCTTTGGGTTGAATATACTTTGTCTCAGGAGGCCGAATATCTGAATGGAAGTACATAGTAACATTTTAGTTCTGTACACCTGTGGTCCCCAACTACCCGTCCGTGGCCTTTGAGGGATCCTGCCACAGAGCTTTTCCTCCAATACTGACAGTGGAAAAATTGTCTGGGGTGGTGGGGCAATCCAGAGCCCCATCTCTTGCGTCACCTTGCATCCCCTCCTGAGCTCGGCCCCATCCCCCCTCTTGTGGAAAAATAGTCTTCTGTGAAACTGGTCCCTGGTGCCAAAAAGGTTGGGGACCGCTGCTGTAGACTTATCCTCCTTATTCTGAAGACAGTATATCAAATAGCATGTTTGTCCTCTAGATGTGTCCTTTTGTGAGTAGTTGACTATCCTTGATCACTCTCAGTGGTATAACAGCACAAACACCTAGAGTAACAGTCTGTGTCAGGCATTAGACTTATTAACTCATTTACCTATGAGAACTCAGTGAAGTAAGTAACTATTTTTATCCTTACTTTTACAGTTGAGCACATTAAGATACAAAGAGGTTAAGTTACTTTAGAAGATCACATAGGTAGCGGAACTAGAAATCCAATCTAGGCTGTCTGGCTTCACAAGTTACCACCCCAGGTTATGCTACATTCTCTGTCTTGGAGTTCTCTCAATACCCTAGGGAAATAAACAACAAACAAAACCCGGGCCAATGGTGAGATTATACTGGCAATAGATTGGGAGAGGAGCATTGAAAAGAAGTTATGAGGTGACTCAGAAAAGGATGTGACCTGCAAGAAGACAGATAAGGACATCCCTGTAACTCACATATGGGATCTCTGATGACTAAAAGTTTTTGGGAAATGATCTTCCATGTAAACCAGGGAAGTCATCCGCCCTCTCTTTTTGTTTACCATAATCTAGAAACAGTAGTAATGTAGTTGAACAAATTCATATTCTTAGACTTATTTGGATTATAATTTTACTTTATTTTCATACATAGTTTTAGAATTTACGGAATGCTCTTATCTCATTTCACTCGCAACCTCCGAATATACTGCTAATCTTTTTCATAACAAAGGCTCAAAGGAAGTTGAGTAACTTGCTCAAGGTTTACACTGGTTTCTAAGTGGCGGAGCTGGCTGTATCTACCCTGCCTGTATCTTTAAACCTGCTAGGCCCAGAGCATTTTTGATGTAATTTTAAATTTGCTTTTCCATGTGCAGAGACAGGAATGCCTTTATATATTTTCTCCGTTCACAGATAAGGGGGCTTATGGATGTTAATGATCTTTGTCTCCAAATCTTTGCCTCCCGGAGGGAGACATCGCGGTAGAGGCTTCTAGGCGGTGGCCCTCGGAGGCTGGGCGGGCGGCGCAGCAGCGCGGATCCGCAGTCGGGGCGCGGCGCCCCCGGCCCGGCGAGCTCGCGTCAGGGTTCACGGTGCGGACGAGCGGGGCCTGAGGAGGGCGTGTGAGGGCCAGGAGGGCGTACAACGGAAGGGACTAATCTCGCGGTGTCGAGTTGGGAGCCAACCTCGCCCCCCCACCCGTTTTCCTTTCTCAGTGAAGACGGTTTGGGGCGGGTGGGGCAGCGCGTCCTCGGAGCGCTCTCGCGCTCCCCCTTCCCTCCCGGCGCGCGCGCTCTCCCACCTCCCTTCCGCCCGAGGCCTCCGCAGGCTGCGGGCGCGGACTGGGAGCTGGGAGGGCGGGTCTCAACGCAGGTGTTAGACCCGTCGGCTTCGTTCGGCTGGCTGGCCCGGCCCCCCGCTCGCCCTGCCGCTGTCCCCCAACCCGCTGCGCCCCGAGGGCGGGGCGGGGCGCGCGCTGGCCCTATGCACGCGGGCTGGCGGCGCGCGGCGCCTCGGTCTGGGGAGCGCGGGGCGGTCTCCGCCGGCGTCGCGCGCGCTGTGTGTGAGCGGGGTCGCGCGCGCGCGACGAGCGAGTGAGGGAACGAGGAGCGGCCGGGTGTGAGTGGAGGAGTGTGTGTGTGTGGGTGGGTGTGTGTGGGAGTGCGGGTGAGGGAGAGGCCGGCTGACCGCGAGGCTGAGAGAAAGTGGGCGAGTGTGCGAGGACGCTCGGCCTGGCCGCCGGAGCCGCGGTCGGCGGAGGAGAAAGGCGGCTCCCGGCATCCCGACCCCCTCCCCCTCCTCCGACTCCAGCCGGCCCGCGGCGCGCGCTGCCTCGGAGGCCCCAGCCAGGCCCCGCCGGCCGAGAGCGAGGGAGGAGCCGCCCGAGCCAGGTGAGCGGTACGGTCGCGTCCCTCCCCGGGCGTAGGGGAGTGAGCGGCGGCGCGCCCTCCCGAGTGGGCGAGTTCGGCGGAATGGACTCCGCGACGAGCGGGGCCCGCCCGGCAGGGGAGCGGGTCGAGCGCGCCGCGGGCCGGGGTTTGTGAAGGCCGGTGGTCGCTCGGTGCCGGCGTCGGTGGCAGAGCCCGGCCCTCGCGTGTGGGGGAGGGGCTCGCCGGTGCCGAGGGAGTGAGGCTGAGGGAGGCGGCGCCCCGGCGTGGAAGAAGTATGGTCGCCCCTGTCGGCGAGGGGGTGTGGTAACCCTGGGAATGCGTGTTGGAGTAAAACCTGCGGGTTGCTAACCTGCCCTCTGGAGTGTGGTAGTCTCACTGCCCCTGCTTCCCTGCGACAAATTCCGAGGTGTGACCGAGGGAGGAGGATAATGTGCTGCTCATCCTTCAGTTACTGTTTTCAGTTCTGTTTCCTTACGCACAATTTTAGAGTGTGACAGTCATTGCCCCTTTGCCTTTGACAGCCCTCTAAGAAGGGGAGGACCAAATAATTAGTTGCTTGCCTAGTTTGGATTTTTAAAATTTGCGCAATGTATATATTCCCCTCAAACTCACACGGGATAATAACTTAAGACTTACCCTATTAATTTATCCTCATCTCTGGTCGCAGATTGGTAATTCCAGTGTTTTATCCTATTTGTGTTTATGGTTAGAGATATGTGTGTGTGTGTTTATGTTACTTTTTTTCTTTTTAGTTTTTAGCACTCTATATTGGACACTGAGGAGTGTTCATTCTACGAGTGGGGTTATTCTAGTAACAGTGCTGAATGTAACTTCTATGTAAATCTTTCAATGTGTTACTTTGCTATTAGTAATGTATATTGTTCCCACATATTTGTGGAGTTGGGTTAAGTTCTAAATCGGTATAGAAAGTTTATGGGCAGTTTAATATGGAACATTTTTCTTTTTGTGGCCTTGTTATATTGGCATTCTTAATTATGAACTATAACTATTAAAATTGAAATGTTATTTAATTTTCTTTCACAATATTGGGTAGCTTAAAGGTAATTTCTTTTTTTAAAAATGGTTTCTTAAAAGCAATCATCACAACACTTTCAAGATATTTATATGGAAGAAAACACTCTGAAATTCCAGTCATGGAGATTCAACACTTATTACTTAAATTTTAATATGTAAAACTCTAATTATAAAAATTGTCATAGTTAAACTTCTTTTCTAATGGCTATTGTGTGTTATTTGAGGAAGAGATCTATTTTTAAGGTATTCAATCTTATGTTTATTCCTTTCTATCTTAAGTGCTGTTAATTTTCTTCTTTCATGTCATTGATTTAGTTGTTAGTTTGGCAACATGGCTGTTGATTTTTTTTATCTTTCTCTGTCTCCTCTTGTCTTCTCTTATCCCTACCAGGTGCTGGAGACTCCTTGTCAGGGAGGGGGGCAGTCTGTGATTCTGAGAAAAGAGCCAAGAAGGGGAACAGCAAATTCAGTCACATACAATTCTCCACTCAGTCAAGAGCCACTTTTCTCTTCCTGCCTTTCTCCCTACAGGGGGGTAAGGAGTTGAGTATGTAACCTTTAACCCATTGGCTACCAGCTAAAATTCCACTTAGTTTTTAGTGGATAGCTTTTTTATTTTTCCCATGTTTCCTTAGAGTCCCTATTGAATATACTCATGCCAGAAGGAGTGGAGGAGAGAGTGACGATAAGAAATTATATCTTATTTTCCCTTTTCTCTTCTTTCAGTCCCCTTTCCCTCTCCAGGGGGAAATTACCAGCAAAATCTTATAAATCTTCTACCTCTTCTCAGCCATATCGTAAGGAAACACACTGAAGTGGACATTCGTATTTTCTCTGACCAATGAACACAAACCAAATCTCAGGCATTGATTTGTTGGGACACATGGAGAAACATTTTTTTCAACATATCTCCCAGTTCCCCTTTTCCCCAGTTTGTATCCACCTAGGATTTGTTGCTGGGGTAAGTCACTACTAGGTTCATTACTCAAAGCTCCCCTCTCTGAGCTGAGTGATCAGTCATGAACACTAGTAGGGGCTAGGGCAAGGAGATAGAGCAGTGCGAGTTGGTCCATACTTTGGGAAGCAGGAGTAGCTTTTATCATCTTCCTCTGGGGAGCAGGCATAGAGACTTAAACTGAGTGAAAATGGGTGGAGGAAGAACTTCTATACCCACGAGCAACATGTGAAGAGTGAGAGAAAACCAAACATAAAGTAAGGAGGGTGAGTTATATTGTATGTTGCTTGTTGACAACTGTTTTGGGGGCACTTCAGAGATAAGAATTCAAAGAGACTTTCTTTTATGGCAGATTAGTTTACTAAGAGTATTCTGCAAGTAGGATTCCATCAAAAGCATATGAGAAAAGAACCTTTAGAAATTGTGATGGTTATGCTATTTTAAAATCTGAGGGAGAACGAGACTATGATAGGAACGATGAAAAAAAGTATTTTTTAAATGTTACTTGCGCTGATTTGTGTAGTTTGAAGAGAAGTTGAGTAGGGAAATTAGGTGCAAATGTTGGGGAAATTATCTTATTTGGAAAATTTTCCTGCTGATCATATATAGGATTGTTAATAATATAGCCTCCTAAAATATCTGTACCTAACAATATTTTAAATTCATGTGCTATATGTAATGGTGTACATGTTAGATTTGCAGAAAAGAAGGATTGGCTTTCTGGCTTCATGGTATCTAATGCCATGGTGTTATTTTTAATGTTTCCTTTCCAGTGTTTTTTGCCTCTAAAAATTGGCTTAGAGGACAAAACCCATAGAGCTAGCCAGCTCTACTCCCTTCAAGGCTGGTCTGCATGGAACCCATCTGTTTATATCTTTTCCTCTTACTGAAATTATATTTTTGTTTGTTCATCTAACTCTCCCTGTTAACTAATTATTTCAGGATCAGTTGTATGATGATGGAAACCAGCATTATGCTTTTTTTTTAAGAAGTTGGAAAAATAAATTAGCTGCATTTACGTCTTGCAGGAATGCACATTTGCCTGGTATTTAATATTGAAATAGCTGGGTTTTATTTTTGTGTGTGTGCTTTTTTATGATTTGATATGGCAAACTCTTAAAATATCTCCTATCCCTTACCTTCTCAGTCTGCTATACATCAGGTTCTCTATTGCCCACTGGGGATAACAGTAGAGAATAAAGTGAATATGGGCTCCATATTCATGGAGTTTAATCTTTATACTTTTCATCTGTCAGTCAGTTCTCCCAGCAGTGTCTGGAGGAGTCTAGTAGATTCTCGTGAAATGTCTACAAGTTTGTGACTTGATGACTTTGTAAAGGAAAAATCTATTTAATCATTTACATACCAGATTAATTTTAGTACCTTTTATTTCAAAAGTGGCAGTACATAACAGGTTGTGACAAAAATTCACATCTACCTGTCCCTTAAATGTTTTTATTCTGTATTTAGCTTGTTAGATTCCATTTCTTTCTTTTTTTTCTTCTGATACTAGTTCTTGGCCTTGTGTTCCTTACAAATTTAGAAATAAGGTCTCCAAAATAGAACATGGAATTGCTGTATAACATCAGACCACTTTTCTTACTGCCGTACTCTCACATTTTGCATAGCAATTTGAGTTTTGATACTTTATCTGTCAGAAAACTATCTTGAAAATGCAGGCAGGTTTGCCCAAGTAGAAACCTTGGAATTCTTCCCTGATGCTTTAGAGTTCTCAGTTGTAGTTTATTCCTTTACCATGTGATTTTTTTTTTTTCTTTTTAAGGGGACAAAGTCTTGCTCTTCCCTAGGCTGGATGCAGTGGTTTGATCATAGCTCACTATAACCTCCAACTCGAACTCAAGTGTTTCTCCTGCCTTATCCTCCAGAGTAGCTAGGACTATAGGCATGCACCACTGCACTGGGCTAACTTTTATTTTTTTGTACAGAGGGCTCTTGCTATGTTGCCCAGGCTGGCCTCAAAGTCCTGGCCTCTAGGGATCCTCCTGTCTCAGCCTCCCAAAGCACCAGGGATTAAAGATGTGAGCCACTATGCTTATGTGGTTTAGCCTTGGGCTTGAGTAAATGAATAGCTTTCTAACTCCTTTTTCACATGTAATGTTTAGAAGGAAAATTTGGAGTGAAGGCCCAACATTTATCATGTTAAATGTTGAGGAACTTGGCGCTACCTCGTGCATTGAATTCCAGGAACTTTTTCATATTTTGTGTCATGTTCCAGAGGTACTTTGATGTAACTTTCCTCTATTAAGTGAAATCATTAGAAGTTATATTTGAATTCCAGAGAAACCTTTTTTTAAAAAAAAATGTTTAGTAGGTTTTGCATATTACAGACTATTTTGGGAATTTTAGTAACTAAGCTACAGGTAATTTAAGTAAAAGGTAACATTTTTCTGACTCTAGGTGGAAATGTGTATTTTTTTTTTGCAGTTAACTTATGACTTTTCCAACACTTTTTGTTGTAAAATACACATAAAATTTACGATCTTAACAATTTTTAGGTGTACAGTTCAGTAGTATTAAGTACATTCATATTGTTGTATAGCCAATCACTGTCATCCATTTCCAGAACTCTCTTCATCTTGCAAAACTAAAACTCTGTATAACAAACCTGTGGCCTTCTGGATGCTTGAGTGCTGCTTTTTGACTGAATCCAAATTTTACAAGACAAATCCTTTTTATAAAGGGATTTATTCTGTGTAGGTGGATTTGGTGGAGGGTCTGCACTTGGGGATCTAGAGGGCCACAGATTCCCCATCCCTATGAATTTGACTGCTCTGGATACCTCATAAGTGGAATCCTCCAGTATTTGTCTTATTGTGACTGGCTTATTTCATTTAGAGTAATATCCTCAAGGTTCATCCATGTTGTAGCATGTATCAGAATTTCATTCCTTTTTAAGGCTGAATAAGATTCCATTGTGTATGGGTGTGTGTGTGTGTGTGTATACATATGTTTCTCATATTTTGCTTATTCATTCATTTGTCCATGGGCATTTAGTTTGCTTCTACCTTTTTAGCTGTTGTGAATAATGCCCCTATGAATAGGGGGTACAAATATGTATTTGAGACCCTTTAATTATTTAGGGTATGTATGTGTGTATATATATATATACACACACACATATACACACACACACACACACTCAAGTGGAATTACAGGATCATATGGTAATTTTGTTTTTAAGTTTCTGAGGAACAGTCATCTTTCCATGGTGGCTGCACCATTTTTCATTCCCACCAACAGTGCACAAGGGCTCTGGTTATCTGTATCCTTGTCCATACTTGCTATTTTCTGTTTGGTGGTATAGCTATACTAATGGATGTGAAGTGGTTTTGATTTGCATTAATGTTGAGCATCTTTTTTTGCTTATGACATTTTAACATTAGATCGTTTTTTGGATCTGTGAGATCTGAGACTGTGTTTTGCTTAACCATGGGGTCTTTTGGTAGAGTGCATAGTAGGCACATTTAATTGGATGCTTAGTCTTGTGTACTTATATAATAGTTCTCTTAGGTTCTTAGTTTACCTGAGATTGTGGCTAATTTTTGGCTTGAAGTTTGCTAATTTTTTTACTCTTGTAGTGTTTCTGTTAGAATATAGAAATACTTCACAGGGTTGTGGTGAAATAACTATAAACATAAAATAACAATATGGTAATACTTAGTGTGAGGAGAAGGTCCTGCTTATGAACACTCAGTGCCACTACTTCCTGAAGTGCAAAACTTGATGTCAAGGGTGTAATTTCTTACAACTTCTGAATGAGGTATGATAAGCATATAGTTGTTCAAATAAGGTTTTGTGGCCTGTAACAAAGAATCCCCAAATATCATTCATGTAAATAAGATAGAAATGTATTTCTTTCTCATGCAAAAGAGGTAGTAGGGAGTCCAGGGCTGTGGCTCTTATATAATACAATGTCATGGTTCAAATTACTAACACATAGCTGTGCCTTTTCTAGGGTTGACACCTGTCCTTGTAGTCCAGATGGTTGCTAGTGCTGTAGCCGTAACATCCATTCTACACAGCAGAATGGAGGAAGGGCTGAGGAAGTATATGCCTCTTAAGTATGGTTTCTGGAAGTTGCAATGCAGTACATTCATGCAGATCTCTCTGGCCAAAATTTAGTTATATGACCACATATAGCTGCAAGAAAGCCTAGGGAGCACTGTCTTTTAGTTACATGGCATTGTGGTCAGTTAAATAACAGGTATATTACTACTAAGGAAGAAGTAGAAAATGGATATTGGGAGACAATTGGCAACCCCTGTTTTAGAATGTGTGGAATTTGATTTTGAAGTCACTTTGAGCCCCACACTGTCTTATTGTAGAAGACTTTAGACAGTTATCTAACCTCTCAACTAGAACAATTTCACTGCTAGACAAAGACCATAACACCTCAAAGAGATAGTTTTATGGATTAAATGATACAGATGAACCATGTAACATTGTATTTGATACATATAATCAAAAATGTGAATTTATTTTCTTTATCCAAATTCTCTTTGTCCTGATTACTTTGTGAAAAAGAGTACAAAGCAGAAAATTTTAATTCTGGTCCTGGTTCTATAATTGTGGTATCTTGGGCAGGTCTTCTTTTAAAATGGGGATAATATATGCCTGTGTTCCTCATGTAATTATTATATACAGATTAAATGAAGATTTATTTAGAAAGTGTTTTGTGAAATGTAAATGAACATGTCTTAACCTCTCACGTGTATGCCTTATTTTGCACTGTTTCTTCGTGTGAAGAATTAGAAGGCACAAGTACTTTTCTATATATTTCGAAGTGTTTCTTTTTCTTATGCTAATTGCCTTTTCTGTTTCTGGGTGAACACTCAGGTTTTACTCACTTTTTGCAGTGTTTAACAGAGGAACCATATTGAGTTTGAACAGGAAAAGGATTATGTATTAATATGTGTAATAATACAATCCAGACTCATGGAGGAAGGATAAGTTTAGGAGGCAGGGAAAACTTAGCATATGTGTTAACATTTGAGCCCAAAGTTTATACTGGGGTTTGTATTCCAAGCAACAGGAAACATGAGAGAATAAAGTATGTCCAGAAAATTGGAAGTGAGAGAGGTCAGATTAGTTTGGAGGTTTTTATAGTATTCCAGGTGTCGTATGTTGAATACTGGAGATGAAGAGAAGAGGAAAATTCAAGTGATATTTAGGAGATAGAATTAGCATTGTATGTATGCATTTGTGTAAGCAGTGATGGAAAGATGGAAGTAAAAAATGATTCCCAGTTTTCTGAATTAAGTGCCTTAATTAGGCTAGGTGTATCAGGGTTCTCCAGAGACAGAACCAATAGGAGATATAGATATATGCATAACAGAGGGCTGTCCAGAAAGTGTGTACACACACACACACACACACACACACACACTTTAAGGAAGTGGCTCATTTGATTTTGAGGATCACTTGAGCCCAGGAGTTTGAGGTTGCTGTGAGCTAGGCACTTTATCCCGGGCAAAAGAGCAAGATTCTGTCTTAAAAGAAAAAAAAAATTCAGTGATAATAGTTGAAACCTGGATGAGGATGACATTTCTAGAGAGTGTAAAGCAAAGTTTAAGAATGGAGCTCTGGGGAATTATGTATAGAAGGAGAGCAGTAAGGAGAAAAGGAGTTAGAAAAGGAGACTGAGGGAGTGCTTAAAACTTAAGATGCACAAATCAGTTATTTTTCTTCACAAACCTGAAATTTTTTCCCCCCTCGTTCGTTCATTTGTTTTTATCTTACAGTTTGTGTTGAATGCAAATCAATTCCATAAAAGCACAATTCCATTAAAGCATAAATATACAAACATGATATACAATCTAAAACAGATGTATGGCATTCAGATATATGAAGCAAAAGGGAGTGTGCATTCAGACACACAGTAGCTTCAGATCTGGCCTGTTTGGTTATTCCTATATAGGTTTCTAAAGATAGAAAAAAAATGAGTTTGGTCACCAAGACTATTGTGGTCATATTAGAAACTGGAACATCTAAGTGTCAGTTTGTGACCATGTAAACAAAAGTCTCCTTGCAATATCTGTTCTTGAAAAAGGTTTCTATGTGTTAAGGCAGTGGCAAGGTGAGATTTACTGCAGAATCAAGCCTGCTTTTAGGCTTAGGAGCAGGTTCTAACTATCAAAAATATTGACTCATGAGGATAAGTGTTTTAACTGTGGCTATTCTGATCCATAGTTTTTTGTTGTTGTTTTTTTAAGTATTTACAGAAAGAGTATAGGAATTTTTGTGATTTTAATGAAAGTTAGCTTCCAGTCTTCACTTCCCAAATACTTGATTTACAGTTTTGGATCCTTTGAATTTTTGCCGTTTTAATTTCAAGACTTGTAATTTTGCCTTCAAAACAGTTTATTTCTTAAATTGTAAAAAATATTCAACATAGGCCGGGCACAGTGGCTCACGCCTGTAATCCTAGCACTCTGGGAGGCCGAGGCAGGTGGATTGCTCGAGGTCAGGAGTTCAAAACCAGCCTGAGCAAGAGCAAGACCCCGTCTCTACTATAAATAGAAAGAAATTAATTGGCCAACTAATATATATAGAAAAAATGAGCCGGGCATGGTGGTGCCTGCCTGTAGTCCCAGCTACTCGGGAGGCTGAGGCAGGAGGATCGTTTGGGCCCAGGAGTTTGAGGTTGCTGTGAGCTAGGCCGACTCCATGGCACTCACTCTAGCCTGGGCAACAAAGCGAGACTCTGTCTCAAAAAAAAAAAAAAGTATTCAAAATATGCAGAAATAAAAAGCACTTTGAAACTAGTTAAGGTCAGTGCAGTTCTGCTCTTTGGAATCAGTTTAGGTAAATGAATCTGGTGCTCTCGTTGAATGGAAACCGGTGCTAAGAAATGCCTACCATTTGCCTCTAAGGATATTTAAGAGTTACTCATGCTTGGAGTTGGGGAGATTCTAATCCTTCATTGCCCTGGCACATGGCAGTTACTACAAAAATGGTCAAATACAAAGCCTCAGAAGAAAACAGTTCAGTTCCCAAGAGAACATTGATAACAGTGTAAAACTTCATCTAGAGTATATTAGCATTAAATTAGTACTTTAGTACTGCTGGAACAATACATTGAGGTTCCTTCTTAGTTTGTATGTAAGTTGGGTTATTAATATATCTAGTTTAGATATTCTGCATTTATTATTTAATAGAAACTTATGCCTTTGAGGCAGTGGATCATGGGATGTAGGTAGGTTAAGAGTGTGGTAGGTGGGCAAGTGTGGCAGGCATGGCAGGTCAAGGTTCAGGGAGTGTGTGCTGTTGTTGGCTCTGGTGGTGCCTCTGCACATCAGTGCTCTGGTCTCACCATATTCGTCTGTGGAGCAGGCCTTCCTGGCTGTTACCTGGACCACTCTCCCATCTGCTGAAATTGAGGAAGCTGCTGATCTGTGTGGCCTTTGCTTCCTTCTAATCTTTGCCCTTGCCCTTTGCTTCTGCATTGGGTTTGCCATATCATTTGGAATAATACTTGAATGACACTTGAAATTTCATGTTTTTTTTAATAAAATTTTAAAAATCTTTTTGTTGTTTGTTCTCAAACTTAAAACTTTTTATTGCTTCTCAGGAAGATAATTTTCATCTATTGTATTGTTCATGCTATAAACTTAGAGAAATGACACTCTGTCTAAGGAAAAAGTCTTCTTTTTTGTATTCTAAACTTGATTTCTTTAAAACATTTTATTTAAAGAAAGAATAAAAACATTGAGTAAGAGCATGTAGTCCTGACTGAAATAATCAAAATTTGTTGAGTAGATCTGAACATTTATTTTGATTAATTTAACATCAGCATTGATGCTTGTCTAGTAATACATGTGCTACTATCTCTTTTCCTACATATCTAAAACAAGAAGAAAATTGAATATAAAACTAACCACAGATACAAAATATGCTTAATTGGGGTTTCTAGTGATGGGAAAGATGGGGATATTGTTGATGATGGAATTTCATCATGAAGGGAATTGCATTTTGAGGAAGGGGATAAAACAGTTAAAAGTTGGTGATTAGATTAAAGTGTGTTCCTAGACAGTATAAAACATTAGAGACTAGTACTGAAAGTCTGCTAAGTGACCTGCTTCAGTTGTTAGGCTGCATTGCCAGCTTCCCCAGGGGAAGATAGAGAAATCTTATTACTGGAGAGGTTGCCAGTTTCCATATTACTAGTGGTATAAAATTTTTAATTAGAATAAAAGGGGAAAAGACATAATATCTCCTTGTTTTTCCTATTTGTATAGTTAGGATATTATCATGACATTTACTTGTGTGAAATCCAAAAATCAAGTAGATTTCTTGATTTACTTTATATGTATTTTCTCTTCTATCTAGATAGACTTTACATTTAAGAGGAAACGATCCACGTGAAAGAAGAACAAATCAAGATGTGTAGCTCTGTGGCTGCCAAGTTGTGGTTTTTGACAGATCGCCGCATCAGGGAAGACTATCCCCAAAAAGAGATCTTACGAGCATTGAAGGCCAAATGTTGTGAGGAGGAACTGGACTTTAGGGCTGTGGTGATGGATGAGGTGGTGCTGACAATAGAGCAAGGAAACCTGGGTAAGTTTCTACTAAGTCATCTTTTAGATTTTTGCTTAGAATATAGTGAATCTACTTTTTTTAAAAAATAGAGACAATGTCTCTGTCACCCAGGCTGGAGTGTAGTGAAGTGATCACAGCTTACTGCATCCTAGAACTCCTAGGCTCGAGCAGTCCTCTTGCCTCAGCCTCCTGACTAGCTACCGTGTTTCCCCGAAAATAAGACCTACCTGTAAAATAGGACCTAACAGGATTTCTAAGCATTTGTGCAATATAAGCCATACCCCGAAAATAAGACCCTAGTGATGGGCATGGCTACGCAGCGTATCTGGACAACCCATGCATTTCATCCCGGAGTGGTAAAGAAGATGAGCAGCCCTTCTCATCTGCCCCATGAGAGCTCTATTGCTTGACATGAGAGATCGGGGCCAGTGGTTCTAAAGGAAATAGAGTTGCAAGAAATTCAGGATGGAATTCAGGGTTTGGAGAGTTACGATGATGTTCTAGAAGAAGACGACTTAACTGTATTTGAATAAATGTAGATTGTTGTACTGTACTTAAAAAAAAAATAACACATTCCCTGAAAATAAGCCCAAGGTGTCTTCTTGAGGGAAAATAAATATAAGACCCTGTCTTATTTTTGGGGAAACATGGTAGGACTACAGGCGTGTGCCATGATTCTTGGCTAAATTTTAAACTTTTTATGTAGATGGGGTCTCTATGGTGCCCAGGCTAGTCTTGAGCTCCTGCCCTCAAGTGATCCTCCTCTTGCTACTGTGCCCAGTCCACAGTTCTTTATTCTTTAATTTTAAGTCAAGGTATAATTCATTTGATAAACTGCATGGATCATCTTGTATTGGAGGGTATTTTGAGTTGTTTCCAGGTCAAAACTTTGAATAAGCCAGCTATGAACAAGTCCTTTTGATGACACTTGTTTTGATTTCTATTAGGAAAATAACTCCCTATTTAAAAATGGCTGTATAGTATTCAGTTGTGTAGAATTGTGATTTGGAAATATCTGCAGACATTTTTGTTTAAAAATAGTTGGGTAGGAGGTTGCTACTGGCAGCTAGTGGATAGAGGCTAGAGATGCTACTAAATATCCTTTAATGGATATTAGAGTCCCCCAATAATAATTATTCAGAAATTAGTTCTTGAATTTATACTGTACATATTTTATCTGGAAAATAAACTCTTCTTGTTAAAGCAAAAACCAAACACACATTTGAAAATCTTTGCTCAAAGGATTACCACATCTTAACATCAGGATCTATTATTTCAAAGTTACAAGATGAAGTCTATCATGTAGCATCTATTATTTACTATCATGGCTATGAATAGATTATTGAGGGGGAAGTTTCTATTATTAATTAACCTAAATATAAGGAGCAAAATGTCTTAAATGTGGAACTGAGAGGAGGAGTTAACTTGTATCCCACATTATTTTACAAAAATAGATATATTTTTGTTTATTTAAAATAAAAAGCATCTTCCAGATGGAGAAAATAATACCAAGAGGCATACTGAATCCAGCCCCCTCTGTTCCAGTTAGCCATTGGCTAACCTTAGAAACTCTTTGTAGTCCTTTCAGGAGACTTAAAGTTAACTAAGCACAGAATACATTAAGGACCAGAAATTCACTTTAGGGGAAAATGAGGAGAATAAAGTAGTTTTCTTATATTTACCATCCTCTGGAATATACTCCTTAAGCTATATCTAATAGGCAATAAGAAAAACTGTCCTAATTGCTCTTTTGGGCACAGGAAATCTGTAGGTCAAATAAAAAATGTTTGTTTTCCTTGGTCATAGAGCTGAAGAATATCTGGTAATGATGTGAGCTGTGAAATATTGCTGCTTACTAGATATGCTATTATCAGGCTAAAAAAAATTTTTTTTAAAATGCACAATTATCAAAGGACTAAGCTTAAAACAGAGGAAGTATTGCTGAGTTGATGAGCTACATAATTAGCTTTGGGGCAAAAAATTTTGAAACTGTTTGCTTATTTTTGTTTAATGAAGTATTTATGGGAGTGGTTATTGATTCAGACTTTTTGTTGTCTGTATTATTAATGTCTTCAATGGAGTAGGTTGGCTAATTTTGTTAAAACTGAAAGATCTCCTCAAATGGTAGTGTTTTCCTGTTTTGGAGTTGGAAACCATTGCTAGTTCTTTCTATTTTAGTTTTAAGGATGGACCTAATTTTAGAAGGCTGCAAAATTGGTGTGTGCTTGGTAAAATTACTTGCATTTAATAAGGTGATATTTAGGGATGTTGGGTAATTTCTTTCTCTAATCAGTTAAAACGAGTCTGTTATCCTAGTACTTTTAAAAACTTTCATTTTGAAATAGTTTCAAATTTATAGAAGTGTTGCAAATATAGTACAAAGAAGTCCTGTGTACTGTTTATTCAGTTTCTAGCCATCGTTAACATTTTGCCACATTTGCTTTACCACTCTGTACTTCCTGGACTATTTAAAGTTGAGGTCCCTCAGATTAAGTATTTCCTAAGAACAAGTATATAACCTTACTACTCTTAGATTCAGGAATTTTAATATTACTGTAATACTATTAACTAATATGTAGTAAATACTGAAAAAGTAGAAGTTTCATTATATAGCATTTTTCCTTCTATCCAGGATCTCTTCAGTATCACATGTATTGTTAATTTACTTTATTCTTGAATTGTTTCTTTGACTTTCCTAATCTTTTTAGATATTGACATTTTTGCAGAGTACAGGTCAACTTTTCTGCAGAATGTCCCACAGTTTGGGTTTGTCTGATATATACTAAGTTATAGTCAGATTATGCAGTTTTGGTAGGAATATCACATAACTAAATGCTATACTTCATAATACTTTACATCAGGAGGTATATGCCAATTTTCCCCATTCTTTGATTACTTGATTAAGATTTTCTGGGTTTCTTTACTGAAGGATTGTGTATTTCCCTTGTTAATAATGGTTTTAGCCTCTTGGTGAATCTTGCCTGAATCAGTTCTTACTATGATGTTCTAAAATGGAGGTTCCTCCCCTCCCCCCATCTCTATCATTCATTCTGTATTTATTATTTGGTATTCTGCCTTAAAGAAGCATTTTCTTGTCTCTCTTTTTGTTTTGTTTTGTTTTGTTTCCTGTCTCCCAAAGAAATTTCACCGTGTTGCTCAGGCTGATCTCAAACTCCCGAGCCTCCAGCAGTCCTCCCACCTTAGCCTCCCAAGCACCTAGGATTACAGGTGCATGGCACCACACCCAGCTCCTTCTGTTATCGTTTGGGTTCATGGTCTTTTCATTATTCAAAAAAATTATGATCGATTAATGTCATTATTTTGGTTAAATTGCCAGGGTTAGAACCAGTGACAGCCCTTCAGGCTGGCTCCTATGTCCTTTTCATATGTGCCCTTCATTTTTGTAGCACTCCCTTACTTTTCAGGCCCATTTGTTCTTTCCTTGTTACAGCTCTGTAATCAGTAATTTCTTTAGAATTCTGATTCCTTTAAGTGAGACTTAGAAACCAGAATCTGGGTGAGCAATGTTTTCTTAAAAATTGATTTTTAAGATTATTTCCTATTAGCTCTAAATTTACAAGGATACATACAGATTGCTATATATATATTAAAAGCCAAACTATAATAATTAAAATTATTTTCAAATTATTAAATCTATAGCCTTTTGGGTAAATTGTTTAATACTGAGGTAACATTTGTGGTATTTTCTTCCCAACAGTATTTCAAAAGATGGGATGTTGGTAAATGGTTTTTAAATATACATTCTATGCTTCTAATGATGAACATGAAGTTTAAAATGGTATTTTTCATGAAAAGTGTATGTAGTAATACCTTAGAGCTCATTTTGAAAATACAGTAACCAAGACCTATAGTGGTGATTTGTTGGAGGTTCATTAAAATGTCTTTTCTCCCGGGAAATATTTGGATGATCATCAGTGATGTTTTCCTCTTGACTATTTATTATTCCAGAAGACTTTAAAATGTTTTTGTCTTGGCTGGGCCGGTTGGCTCATGCCTGTAATCCTAGCACTCTTGGGAGGCAGAGAAGGAAGAATTGTTTGAGCTTGGAACTTCAGGACAAGCCTGAGTAAGAGTCTCTACTAAAAATAGAATTTAGCTGGCCAAGTAAAAATATAGAGAAAAAATTAGCCATGCATGATAGCACATGCCTGTAGTCCCAGCTACCCAGGAGGCTGAGGCAGGAGGATCGCTTGAACCCAGGAGTTTGAGGTTGCTGTGAGCTAGGCTGACACCAGGGTACTCTAGTCCAGGCAGCAGAGTGGGACTCTGTCTCAATCAATCAATCAATCAATCAATAATCTATCTATTCTATCTAACTCTCTTTGTCTGACTCCAGGAAAAAAATGTTGCCAAAACATCTCAGTCTACATAAGAAGAGAAAGGAAGAGTAGAGTTGTAATTTTGTTAGAAGCATAGAGTTCATGGTATAAGGCAGTGGTCTCCAACCTTTTTGGCATTGGGACTGGATTAATGGAAGACAATTTTTCCATGGATGGTGGGTGGGGAGGGATGATTTCAGAGTGGTTGAAATGCATTATATTTATTGTGCTGTCAAACTTATCTGCTAATGATAGTCTGTATTTGCAGCCACTCACCAGGGCTACTAGCATCACCACCTCACCTCCACCTCAGATCATCAGGCATTAGATTCTCATAAGGAGCCTGCAGCAACCTAGATCCCTCGCATGCACAGTTTACAGTAGGGTTTGAGCTTCTATGAGAAGCTAATGCCATTGCTGATCTGACAGGAGGAGCTTATAGAGTGATGTGTGTGATGGGGAGCAGCTGTAAATACGGCTTCACTCACTGCTGCTCATCTCCTGCTGTGCAGCCCAGTTCCTAATAGCCCACAGACCAGTGCCATTCCATGGTCTGGTGTTGGGGACTGCAGGTATAAGGTACTTCTCCTTATGGGGAAGGGGTGAGGAGGAGTAATACGTCTCCATGGCCGCCCCCCATCCCCACCAAGCTAATTGGTGAGGGAAGTTCCAAGAGATTGATTTATAGAGATACGAAGATGTTTGTAAGAAGTGATTGGCCTGTTGCTTCAAATCTGGATGGTTTCTGAGGCAGGAGTTTTGTTGGGAGTTATCCATTCCATTAGAGCATTTAAAGGATTTTTATAGTGTGTGCTTGGTAAGAGAATAGGACATTCCTCTTTGAATTTTAGTTCTGCTGCTCAACTTTGTCTTATTTGAGGTCAATGCTGGTGAGCCAGAAAAATGCCTTTTCACTCCACCATTCACTCCACCAGTCTTGCTTCTAGAAAAGCCTTTTAATTGATTGTCTCAGTTTGTCCTGCTATAACAAATTGCTGTGGTTCGATGACTTAAACAACAGAAATTTACTTCTCACAGTTCTGGAGGTTAGAAAGTCCAACATCAAGGTACTGGCAGATTTGGTTCTGGCAAGGGCCCACTTCTAGTTTTAAGACAGCTGTCTTGCTCCGTCCTTACTTGGCAGAGATTTTAGAGGACAAAAACATTGAAGCCATGACATTATATTTTCTAGTTTCTTTTTTTTAATTTTATTTATTTTTTTTGAGACAGAGTCTCACTTTATTGCCCAGGCTAGAGTGAGTGCCGTGGCGTCAGCCTAGCTCACAGCAACCTCAAACTCCTGGGCTCAAGCAATCCTGCTGCCTCAGCCTCCCAAGTAGCTGGGACTACAGGCATGTGCCACCATGCCCGGCTAATTTTTTCTATATATATTTTAGTTGGCCAATTAATTTCTTTCTATTTATAGTAGAGATGGGGTCTC
>VSMD01135533.1:0-23605 GCA_008750895.1 Mirza zaza | reverse complement strand
AAGGTTCGCTGGGTTCTAAAAAGAGGTTTGAATGAAAAAGTCTTTTCTCCAGGTCTAAGACCACAGAGGGCCGGTGGCGAGGCCAAAGGCCACGCAATGATGTCGTTAAGGTGAAGGGATTAATTTCCAGAGTGGAGCCTGCTCTCCCTCCACGTTAGCCTCTCACAGCCCTGGTCTCGGTTCTAAGCATCCAGGTGTGTGCTAAGGAGAAACGAACCACGATATCGCGGCATCCACGGAGAACAATAGGCTGGGGAGCGGCGCAGGGCCGAGGCCTTCCCTCCGGGACGACCACCATCCCGCCTCCCTCATCGCTGCCCCAGACTCACAGAGTCTTGGGCATCTCGTCCTCCATGGCTGCTGCTGTCGCGGCGGCGCCTCCGGGTCCAGCTCCCTGCCCTTCACTACCTCCCAAATCGTTTGAGCGGCTATGGCTGCGGAATGGCGGGGTTTTTCTGGCTGACCGCAGGTTCCTCCACCTTCTTTTTCGCCTGCAATTACACTACGCTGCCCCGCCCGTCGCGAACAGTGAGGTTACCTAGACTTGTGCCTAGGAGCACCCAGCGAAGTGACCCGGGTCGCGCAGGCGCAGAATAACCTTGCACGGTCAACCTCCGGGCCGCCAGGCTACATCTCAACCTATAGGTTCACTACTTGCGCAGCCGCTCTTCCACCAGAGGCGAGGAATGCCTCAGACTGCGCAGGCGCAAGGATTAATTCCTTGCGGACTTGGGTAAACTGTCTTGTTTTACGGCTCCAGATCCGAACGATTCAACAGTGAATAATAATGAAATAGTAATGTGCAAGGAGATTAAGAATCTTAAATACTTCCATAGGAGGATACATTTGTCAGGAGTCTTAGAGTCGTCTCATTCTTCAAAACAGAAACAAAAGCAGCTGCGCCGCCCGGGAATCGAACCCGGGTCGCAAGAATGGGAATCTTGCATGATACCACTACACCAGCGGCGCTGTTAGCACAGCTTGCGGACATGATTTGTATTGGGTATGTAAAAGAACACGCTCATTTTCATGTGAAAATGACTTTCATATATTATTTTTCATTTAAAAATCAGAGTTTATAGACAGTGTATAATCTGCTCGCTTTCACTGATACAAAAAAAAATTTCTCTCATCCAAATACAGTTCAATGGATGTTTGAACTTTTTCTGTACAGAACAATCTTAATTAAAAAATTTTTACTTAGAAAAGTCAGGTTTTCATAAGAAGAATTTGCCTTTCCATTCCTGAAGTCTCCGGAAAAAAAAAAAAAGAAGAATTTGCCTTGGTGCTAACTAAATATTTGAGGGAGAGAAAAATATATCCAGATGCCAGATTTTTAAAATATTTGAATTTCTTTGACATATACAATGTACATTGAAAATTATTTAAGAAAAAGTTATTTAATGCAAATTGGTCGCAAGAACCTTAAAAGTAAATGAATCAGAAAATTTAGTCCTTTTTTAGAGGGCAGAGCAATTAGGGCTCTGAAATGTGGTTCATGGTACACATTATGCATTTCATAATGCTTATTATAAGTTATAGAAATATTGTTTTTTAAACATAGGAAAATTTATATATCTAAATATCTGATGTCCTCTTCAAAGTAGTTTCTTTAGATTGATAAATTCTAGATTTTCAGTTTTGGAATTGTTTTTAGAATGTGGTAAGTTCTTCAGATTGTATTCAAAGATATCAAATACTAATCTTTTGAGGATAAATGAGGCATATGTTAATAGTGGATAGTATTTTTAAACACTTTTTTGAGACACACATTTAAAGTGTTTTTCAGTTTAGTGTTTTGTTTTTCTTTTTATGTATGGAGGTGTGCAACAATCACCACAAACAGTTTTAGAACATTTTCATTACCCTCTTAAAGGAACCTCTTACCAATCAGCAGTCACTCCCTGTTCCCCATTCCACCCCACTTCCCAGCCTATTCTGGACATTTCACATAAATAGAATCGTAAAATACATGGTCCCTTGTTACTGTTTTCTTTCACTTAGCATTATGCTTTCAAGGTTCATCGATGTTGTACTACATATCAGTCCTTCATTCTTCTTTATTTCTGAATAAATTTCCATTATATCTATATTTCACAAGTATATTTTTTAGAACAGTAGCTTTTTAAGTTACAAACATAATAATACATAGTCACAGTTACAAATGAAACAATATAGATATATAAGGAAAATATTAATTCCCTCATTCTCTTCCTCTTGAGGTAACTAATATTAACAGATTAGTCTGTAAAATTCCACATTTTCCTTTATACGTATACAGGTACACATATGTATAAGTACTTGAGATTTAGTTATTTCCAAAAGTAGAGTTATGCCATAGCTATTACTTGACAACTTGCTTTTTTTGCTTAAACTTATACCTCAGATATTTTGCAGTTCAGAAATACACATCTAATTAATGGTTTTTAGTAGCTATAAAATAGTCCATAGAATGAATGTTCCACAATTTATTCAATGGTAAATTGAATAAACTACTATAAATGGTATTGATGAGCATTCAGGTTCCTGTACATTTTTTCCCCCTACTACAAACAATGTTGCAATAGTATCAGGCTACATATATCCTTATAAATGGATTTTTTAAGTTTTGTAGGACAGATTCCCAAACATGGGATTACTGAATTGAATGAAATATATAATCTTTTTTTTTGTTTTAAAATGTCCATTTTATTCCATATAACACTTAACCAGATATCATTTACATCTGAGGAAGAGATAGCCCATGAGATCGATCTATAGTAAAATACTCTAAGAAATGTAGTCCAATTTTATACATTTCCAGGCATCCCTAGACAAGTATATCACAATGCAGAAATATGGGTTTCACATTTTACATAAGATAAAAGGGTAGTATCAATAAACTTCAGAAAGTAATAAATTCAACTGTCCCTTAAAATATGGGTATGCAATTGTTACAAAGCCATAGTAACTGGTTTATAAAATGTAATTTTATTTTATGTTACTCTGCTGTTACATAGGGCATAACATTTTCACAAGGCTTTTTTAGGACTAAAGTCAATGATTAGCAACATACAATAATGGTCCAACTCTCTAAGTAACAATCACTGGCAAACTGGACACCCTCTCACATGTGCAGAAATCTGCATGGAAAAGTACTAACATTTTAGACTTGGACTTGTGTACTTCAATTTATTTCTCCTTTCTAGTGTATTAAGAAATGACATGCACTTTATTTTAATTTAATTTTATTTTTTTTCGAGACAGTGTCTTGCTTTGTTGCCCAGGCTAGAGTGAGTGCCATGGCCTCAGCCTAGCTCACAGCAACCTCAAACTCCTGAGCTCAAGCGATCCTGCTGCCTCAGCCTCCCAAGTAGCTGGGACTATGCCCTGCTAATTTTTTCTATATACATTAGTTGGCCAATTAATTTCTTCCTATTTATAGTAGAGACAGGGTCTCACTCTTGCTCAGGCTGGTTTCGAACTCCTGACCTCGAGCAATCCGCCCACCTCGGCCTCCCAGAGTGCTAGGATTATAGGTGTGAGCCACCGCTGCCAGCCAATGACATGCACTTTAATTTGCCAAAAGCAATGCTTGTATTCTGGCAGCAATGTGCTACTTCTATTACACAGTAAAGTGAGTACCAGAACTACAAAGGCAGAAGGTGTAAGTGAATTTTTTTTTTTAAGACAGAGTCTCACTTTATTGCCCAGGCTAGAGTGAGTGCCATGGCGTCAGCCTAGCTCACAGCAACCTCAAACTCCTGGGCTCAAGCAATTCTGCTGCCTCAGCCTCCCAAGTAGCTGGGACTACAGGCATGTGCCACCATGCCCGGCTAATTTTTTCTATATATATTAGTTGGCCAATTAATTTCTTTCTATTTATAGTAGAGATGGGGTCTCGCTCTTGCTCAGGCTGGTCTCGAACTCCTGAGCTCAAATGATCCGCCCACCTCGGCCTCCCAGAGAGCTAGGATTACAGGCTTGAGCCACCGCGCCCGGCCTGTAAGTGAATTTTTATTGGGAAGGGAAGTTGTCAACTTAAACAGCAGCAAATGAAGAGTGAATAAGGAAACTCCCTGTTGTCACAGATATATACATGACCTCCATAATATATGATATAGGAGGCATTTCAATTGTGACTCCTAGCCCAGCAATGTCAAGTGCTTTTCCATTCAACCTAATACTTCTGAATTCCTACTAAAAAGGAATACATTAAGAACATGGAAAAGTTGCTTACTGAAAGAAAAATCCCCAAAGAGTAAAGGAGGGAATGTAGAAGAAGGGAATTAAGAAGTTATGTAGAACACTCTTTAAATTGTAATTAACTACATTTTCATATCTTCACAGTAATACGAAACATAGTCACTTGCAGAACTGGTTCAGATTACTTAAATACCAGATACATTTTTAGTCTTCTACATAAGTGTTTGGAAGTTACTTATGTTTATATGAAATGAAGCTATTAATACTTTTCTACAGCAGTAACTGCGCACAGGGGAGGGCAAGACAAACACAAATCAAGGAATGGAGTTTTCCCAAAGCTGCAGTGTGAAAAGACTATAAACAGTTGATTCCATACACATGAATGGGTTTCTTTGCTATAGGAAATCCAAGTGGAATAAGGAATGGCGATGTGTAAAAACGTTTATTGAAGGGAGGAAGGATGACACCGTGTGTGCAATTAGTTTTCAGCCCCTTCTGCTCCATCGAATTCTTCTCCTGCACTGTCTGATGTCCATAGTGTTAGGTTCTCTCTAAGCAAGTGCATGATGAGGGTGCTGTCTTTGTATGAGTCTTCACTCAGTGTATCAAGTTCTGCAATGGCCTCATCAAAAGCCGTTTTAGCCAGCGTACAGGCGAGCTCTGGGTTATTAAGGATCTCATAGTAAAATACAGAAAAGTTAAGAGCCAGCCCCAGGCGGATTGGGTGTGTGGGTTGTATCTCTTTCTTGCTTATATCAAATGCCTCTTGGTAAGCTCCTTGGGAATTATCTATCGTTTTTTTTTTTTTTTTTTTGAGACAGAGTCTCACTTTATTGCCCAGGCTAGAGTGAATGTCGTGGCGTCAGCCTAGCTCACAGCAACCTCAAACTCCTGGGCTCAAGCAATTCTGCTGCCTCAGCCTCCCAAGTAGCTGGGACTACAGGCATGTGCCACCATGCCCGGCTAATTTTTTCTATATGTATTAGTTGGCCAATTAATTTCTTTCTATTTATAGTAGAGATGGGGTTTCGCTCTTGCTCAGGCTGGTCTCGAACTCCTGAGCTCAAATGATCCGCCCACCTCGGCCTCCCAGAGAGCTAGGATTACAGGCGTGAGCCACCGCGCCCGGCCTAAAGTAAGTGTTTTTTAAAAATATGTTTTATTCCCTGATTTTTCTCAAGCAGTTAAAACATGTCCTGACCTTAGTTGGAACTCAAATATTTGTCCAAAGAATGAATGCTTTTTTGCCTTGGATTTTCTACACTTTTTCTCCCAATTCAACCTTATTTGGCATCCAACTTCTTTTCTTCATATCTATAATATTCTTCATGTTAATGTAGTAGTTATTCTTTTTTTTTGTTTGTTTGAGTGAACTATTTTAATTATAGAAATGAGATCATATTATACCCATCACTCAGCCACCAGCTCTTCTCAACTAATCATATTAGGACACTATTTATAGACTCAACATTTTAGTACAGTGGAATGATCATCTTGAACTCATGGGCTGAAGAGATCCTCCTGTCTCAGCCTCCCAAGTAGCTAGGGCCACAGATGTGTATCACACCAGGTTTATTTTTTGTAGAGATAGGGGTTTCTCTATGTTGCTCAGGCTAGTCTCAAACTCCTGGCCTTAAGTGATTCTCCTGCTTTGCCTCCCAAAGTGCTGGGATTACAGGCATGAGCCACTCTGCTGGCTCCAACATTCTTTTTAATGCATGCATATTGTTTTCCTGTATGGTATGTAGAGGAGGAAAAAATAATTTTTCCTCTACTTTTCTGAGTTTTTAATTGGGACAGACCCCTATAACAAGAGACAGATTACCAAAAGAAAAATAAAGAGAAGTTTAGTAACATGTGTACCTCATGTATGCAAAGGAGATACCAGGGAAATGAGTAAATCTCCAGCAGGTGGCTTCAAATTCGAGACAGTCTAAGGAAGGGACTCAATTCTGGCAAACAGAAAACACAAATAGCCAAAAATCCCAATAGACCTCACAGATCCTGGCATATTCCCTCCCCTACCTACTTGTTTCCTCTAAAAAGCTTACCCAAGTCAAGAAGCAGTAAGGGGGCTTCCTCCTAACCTAGCAGATTAGGTCACATTCCTAACCATAGAAATAAAACCTAACCATTTGTGTCCTTGAGTAATGCTTTTCCAGGTCATCTAAGCAAGACTCTAATACAGGGGTCCTCAAACTTTTTAAACAGAGGGCCGGTTCACTGTCCCTCAGACCATTGGAGGGCCAGACTATAGTTTGAAAAAAACTATGAACAAATTCCTATGCACACTGCACATAATCTTATTTTGAAGTAAAAAAACAAACGGGCAAAAACACCCGCATGTGGCCTGCAGGCTGTAGTTTGAGGACGCCTGCAATACAACCCAATAAATACCTAAACAGGCTGGGCGCGGTGGCTCACACCTGTAATCCTAGCACTCTGGGAGGCTGAGGCGGGCGGATAGCGTGAAGTCAGGAGTTCGAAACCAGCCTGAGCAAGAGCGAGACCCCCGTCTCTACTATAAATAGAAAGAAATTAATTGGCCAACTAATATATATAGAAAAAATTAGCCGGGCATGGTGGCGCATGCCTGTAGTCCCAGCTACTAGGGAGGCTGAGGCAGGAGGATTGCCAGTCTGGTACCAGGTAGACACAACATATAAAACATACACACATCAAACATACCTAAACATATACACGTACACTCACACTGACACACACACACACATTTCCAATAGCTTTTACTTCAGAACTCTAGCCATGAAATAATAATACAAACTCACCAGTTTACAAAAGACAACTGGATCGAAATTACTTCTAACAAAACTGGAACTTGTTCACATGGCTAAACTTTAGTTGCCATGATAGTTAATCTAATAATACCTGTGGACCAAAGTTTTGGGTAAAGCAGTTTCCATGGCAGTTTGATTTTAAAGAGCCTCTATTATCCTTTTTTACCCTTCAGTTTAAAATGAATTTTCAATGTATACATTTTAACTAGAATTGCTTGAAAGATCTCCAATTAGCCTTGAATTAGTAATACCATAAACATTGAGTTTATCTGAATATCAGTAGAAAAAGTTAGTAGGTTCATAGTAGGCAGAAAAGAAATTAGAGAGATGGAGAACTTAAGAGACATTTTAACTTTATAGTGATCGGTCAACCACCTGAGTTCTGAATTTTCCTTGATGTAATTTGCCCATCAGTTAAAATAGGTACACAAGAATAGACCATAACCCACTGCAGTCCTAGGAAACCTAGCATGCCTTTGGACCTTTCCATTTACACAAATACTTGCAAGTAGGGGTGTCATAAACCAACTGGGGTGTCCAAAGTGGGCCATTCTCCTTGTCTTTTCTCATTTTTAGAGGATTTGTTTACCATTTTTCTTTAAAAGAAGCAAAATGCAACCAAACTATAGTCTAGGGTTTGGTGTAATGGATCAGAGTGTGCTGATTATGGGTGGAACCCACAGTGTTTCACCACTGAGTCATTCTCACCCTCTTACAAGTCTCAGTTTCTCTCTTTGGGTGTCTGTCACCTCCCTGAGGGCTCAAAACACCAATGATCAGCTTTTACATGCATTTCCTGGACCAGACTTCTTTTAATTAATTTTGTCGGGGGGTGCCCTGTAGGGCCTCTTTGAATTGTGGGGAGTCACCTTAGGTTCCCGGTCACCCAGGAGCACCTTTTGGCTGAGAGGAGTAAAATACCCTACCTCTTCAGACCCGAGGAACTCAGTCTCTCATTTATCTACAAACAGGACAGTTGTTTCCTCTTTCAAAAATGTGCAGAAAAGCCCATTGAGATTAATTTTGGGAGGAATAGGCAATGGAGAAGGCATTGGAATAGGCAATGGAGAAGACTGTTTAGAATTAATAGTCAAATCAAAATTAGGGTCCCAAACAACAACTTCCCAGGAAAAGAGCCAGAAGCTCAGAATAAACCAGAAAGGTCAACCAAGAGTGGGAGGTCCAGGGCTCAGGAGGACTTACCAGTTCCAGCCAAGAAGGAGCTTGGAGTCAGGGGCCCCAAGGGTGGCCCATATGGTACCTGACACCAAGTTTAGGTGACTCCTTTGGGAGGTCTTGAATCTTCTCTGAGCCCCACATCAGGGCGACATTTTGTCAACAGAAAAGAACCCAAACTCTGTAAAATAATTTAAAGAGGTTTATTCTGAGCTGAATATGTGTGTCTATGGCCTAGAGAGCCATGCCCAAGAAGACTTCAGCAAGAGGTCTCACTGTGATTGGGATACAATTTGACTTTATATATTTTAGGGAGACAAGAATTATATATTATAAAGTTGTAAATCAATACATGGAAATCAATACATGTTTCCATCCAAACATTGGTTTGGATAGAAAAGGCAAGACGTCTCAAAGTGGGGCATTGCAGGTTACAGGTAGGTTTAAAGATTTTTTGATTTGTAATTAGTTAAAAAAATCTTTATCCAAACCCTTAGAATGTGTTAAGATAAGGAAGTCTGTTAATCAGAGACAACCACTGGACATCTACTAAGAATCAAGTGATCTGTTAAGTAAATTGATGACCTGCAGGTGTGGTTTAACTTTTGTCTTATATGGCTTAGGCCTGTTAAATATTTAATATTCTTGTTATACAGAATAACTCTAAAAGTGAGGTGGCATGACTAGGCGTGTCTGACCTCCCTCTCCCCATGGCCAACAACTCAGCTTTAAGGTTTTTCTGGGGTCCCCTTGGACAAGAAGGCATCCATTCAGTAGCTTAAGATTTTATTTTAGTTCACAGGTGGTAAATTGTGGGCAGGCTGGGCATGGTGGCTCACAGTTATAATCCTAGTATCAGGTTTTAGTCTGAAATGTTGGTTCTTGTCACACTCATGGTGGGAGAATGACCAGATGCACCAAAGTAGGGCAAGCAAGAAAATGAGATTTATTGAGGAAAGAAAGATAGGGTTATAGGGCAAGAGCAAGATACAGGTTTACAGAGCATGATACACTTCCCCCAGATGAGGACTGGACCCATTGTCACAGTAAAGGGAGAGCAAAAGGAAGGGGCCAAAAAAGGGCTGGTTATTGTCTACATCTTGTTTTATAATGCGTGGATTGGGACCTCCCTTGTGGTTTAGAGGTCACCATAGAACTACTTTGACTGGATAGTTGGGAGTCACATGACCTGAATCTTAATTATGCATGAAGTTTGCTCTAGATCAATTTCTGGACTCTGTGGTACCGATGTGGCATGGCACATGGGCTAGAGAGTCCTTTGCATTCTATTGCAGCTGGTGCAATAAATTGATTGGCAGATTCATAGGGTATTCCCTCCTCCCCAGGTATGGCAGTCTCTGGGGAGATTAGGATGGGGCAGGACCAAGACGGGGGCCACAGCACCCACTTTCATCCCTAGGAGACCCGGAATCCCTCACTATCTACCTAACACTAGCACTTTGAGAGGCTGAGACTATAGGGGTGCTTGAGGCCAGAAGTTTGAGACAAATCTGAGCAACATAGTGAGACCTTATCTCTACAAAAAATAGAGTGGTGGTGAGCACCTGTAGACCCAGCTACACTGGAGGCTGAGGCAGGCAGATTGCTTGAGCCCAGGAGTTTGAGGTTGCAGTGAGCTATGATGATGCCACTGTACTCTAGCTTGGGCAACAGAGTGAGATCCTGCCTCAAACAAAAACAAAAACAAAAAAAACAAAAAACAAACAAATAAAAAAACCCCTCAAACAAACAAACAAAAAAACAAACTTGTAATTAAAACTAATTTAATTTACAGATTTATTTATTTTAAAGTTATTTTTTTTTTATTTCGGCATATTATGGGGGTACAGATTTTAAGGTTTCAATAAATGCCGTTTCCCCCCTCCCCCCACAAGTCTGAGTTTCCAGCATGATAATTTACAGATCTTAAATGGATTTTATTTGTAATTAATTCTAGAATTGAGCAACACTTCATTCTATAAAACAGAATGAGTGTTCCCATGAGCTGAGCATAGGTCGTTGGCTTTACAGACAGAAAAGAGCTGAAGAAAGCAGAAACAGAACAAAGAGCAAATTGGTCATTTCAAAGTTACTTTCATTGTAAAGGTTAAAGCAGAAGGGAATTCCTTATCCTAGCTAAAAGTAGCCTGTTGGGGCTTTAGCTATTACTTCTCTCTCTCCTGGTTTTTTAGAAGGCCAGATAAACAACTTAATTTTGGCTTGGTGATGTAGAACTTTAGCATAAGTAATTATTTTGGTTTGGTCTGTTGGGCTTAGTTCAGGAGCTCAGTCCAAACAATGGTCTTTTATAAATTTTATTGAACGGATCTAAAGTTATCTTCAGTTATTAAACTTTGTCCTTCCAGGTAGAGAGGGGAGGAGGGACACCTTTGCATTTGTAAATTTATGTCCTGCTTTTAGGCAAATGAAAGAGGACAAGTGACTGTTAACTAAAGTCAGTGGCAAAAAAGAAAAAAAAGAATGTAAATTATTTAAATAAATAAATTAAAAAAAAAAAAAAGAAAGAGGACAGAGAGTTTTTGGTGTATCTAGGATCTTCTCAATAGCCTTCACTCAAAAGAGTCCTTATTGCTAAGGATATTGCTGAAGGCAGGTTTGGCTGCCACCACCCAAGAACCAAACACAAGAGGAGGAGTGAAGTAGGGATAGCTTCAGGAGATGGCAGACTATTTTCTCAAAGACCATATCATCTTTCTCTGCTTACTGCTCAATTTAGAGAAGAGGTAAAGGGGGTACATAGCAGAAAGCTAGCTTTGTGCAAGTTATGACAAGTTATTCGCTAGTTATATGCAAACAATAAATTGGTGGATCTTGTTATCAACTGTCTGTGGTTGGCCTGTTCCTGACTCTTTTTTTTTAAAAGACAAGATCTTGCTGTTGCCTGCGCTAGGGTGCAGTGGCATTATTCTAGCTCACTGCAACCTCAAACCCCTCAGCTCAAGTGATCCTCCTGCCTCAGCCTCTCAGTAGCTGGGACTACAGGTACGTGCCACCATGCCTGGCTAATTTTTCTATTATTTTGTAGAGCTGAGGTCTTGCTCTTGCTCGGGTTGGTCTCGAACTCCTGGCCTCAAGCAATCCTTCTGCTTTAGCCTCCTAAAGTGCTAGGATTATAGGCATGAGCCACTGCGCTTGGCCTGTTCCTGACTTTTGATCTGTTTTTCCTAAGCAGGCAGCAGGTTAATTCTTTTTAAGACAGAACAAGGCCAGGCGCGGTGGCTCACGCCTGTAATCTTAGCTCTCTGGGAGGCCAAGGTGGGAGGATCCCTCAGGGTTAGGAGTTCAACACCCAGCCCCAGCAAGAGAGAGAGAGAGCCTGTCTTTACTGCAAATAGAAATAAATTAATTGGCCAACTAAAAATATATAGAAAAAATTAGCAGGGCATGGTGGTGCATGCCTGTAGTCCCAGCTACTCGGGAGGCTGAGGTAGAAGAGATTGCTTGAGCCCAGGAGATTGAGGTTGCTGTGAGCTGGGCTGACAACATGGCACTCACTCTAGCCTGGGCAACAGAGTGAGACACTGTTTCAAAAAAAAAAAAAAAAAAAGACAGAACAATACAAACCAGAAGCACAATGGCTTCCCTTTAGCTATCCTAGCAGTATAATCTGAATGGCCCTTGGGGTGCGCTTACAAAGAGGCATATTTTGGGGTGGTACATTCTGGTCTCCTTCCAGGTATACTACTTTTATTCATGCTATTAGTCACTACTATTCCAGTCCCTTCACCTCAGGCCACCCCATCCCCAGTCTCATTTTTCTTTCACCTTGCACCGTTTGCCCACTCATCTCCTACCCAATAGTCCCCGGAAAGTAGCGATCAATCAGCGCGCACTGTTGCCCCAGAGTTCTGTTTCTGGCGGGGATTAGCTGTGTGCGTTCTCTGAGAGGGAGTGATTGAAAGGGCAGAAGGCACTAGTGAAGAAATAAGGTGCTTCGCCGAACAACATGGGGAGGAGGGAGGAAGTGGGGGTCACCCTCAAGCTGTACCTTTGGTGTATTGCGAAGGAGGTTGTGCTTTGGAGGGGTGCGGTGGGCTTGAGGGCCGGAGTGGCCCAGGGTGGACCAGAGGCACGAGGGGCCTGGGCGGGGCCTGGGCGGGGGGAGGAGCTCGGCAGGTCTGCGCAGGACGTGGGCGGGGCTCGGAGGGGCTGGGCCGGGGGCGAGGCGGGCACTGCGCGCAGACGCGCAAATGCGCAGACTCCCAGCAGAAGCAGGACTGCGGGACTCGAGCGGTTGCGGCGCTCAGGGAGGCCATGAGGCGCGCTGTGTCAGAGCTCGTCTCGCCGCTGGTGGGGCTGTGGTTGTTGCTGTGCAGTTGGGGGTGCCCCGGAAACGCCGAGCCGCGATCTCCGCCAGAGAGGATTGGTAGGCGAGGAGTGGGCGTTGCAGGAGGGCATCCGGCAGCCGCTGCGTAGCGCGCCCAGGCTCGCAGGCCGGGCGGAGGCTGGGCTGCTAGGGCCAAGCCTGCCTGGCAGGTTGCACTTCACCCTCAGGGCGGCTTTCGGTCCTCCTGCGAGTGGGATCGTGCCTTCCCAGGCGTGGAGAAATGCCCACGTGAGAAATGGGCGTGGATGGGCACCCGGGCGGGTGGGCGCCCAGCGTTCCTGCAGCCCCTGTCTCGTAGACCTGAGACTCCGGGGAGGCCGAGGTCCCTCTTTGCGCCTTCCCTTTGCTGCACCTTGGGAGGCCAGTGTTCCAACTGGACTTGGAGCGCCCGGCCTCTCCTGCTATGCAGATTTCAGGCGCACGCAGACACAGCACAGGGCAGTGGAAACAAGCTGACCCTGTCCGCTTCCCTTGATAGGCTGGAACCCCTTTCCCCATCTCCGCTTTGCTGAGGTCGGCCTGCTCGCAGACAGGCCCCTGGGTTGCACAGTTTCTTTGCTTAGGCCTAATACAGCTGCTGAAAGAATCTGCTCTTCCTAATTTCAGGTGCTTTGGTGTTTTGCTCCCTGCTCCTCCCCGTCCTCCTCCCCCCCTTTTTAAAAATTGTGTTCTTCGGAATCATTTATCTATTTTGAGTCTACATTGAGACAAAACAGAGCTAGAAATGGCGGTCACTTTGTTTAAAATGCTTACTGTGAAGCCCCACCTCTTCTGTTCCCATGAATTGGGCACCAAGAGGGGTGTGCAGACTCATTGATGCTTCCAGAAAGACCTGTGAGAATCTTTGGGCATCGGGGAAAAAAAATTGAATTAGTGTCCATTTTTAAATTAACATACTATCACTTTTGTCTGGTGTCTGTGTCTGTGCAGATTCAGAGAGTTGGATCTTCAGTGCAGGTGTCCTTGCCCCCTTCTCCAGGCTTCCCTGAATTGTTGGTAATAGCTTTCAGTAACAGCCATTATTCGTTAATGGCCTTTCAAGAACAAAACAAAACAAAACAAATCAACCCACAAAGATAGTAAGAGAGAAAAAAAAATCTGTTCCTTTTTTCCCCCTCAGCGATTATTGGAGCCGGAATTGGTGGCACTTCAGCAGCCTATATTCTGCGGCAGAAATTTGGGAAAGATGTGAAGATTGATGTGTTTGAAAGAGAAGAGGTTGGGGGCCGTCTGGCCACTCTGACAGTTCAGGGGGAAGACTATGAGGCAGGAGGTTCTATCATCCATCCTTTAAATCTGCACATGAAGCGTTTTGTCAAAGATCTGGGTATGTAATTTTGGTCTTAGATCTCATCAGATTTCTGTGTGACATCCCTGGATATTTTTCATCAGATGGAGAACTGAAACTTTTCTGCCTAGTTAATTGTTTTTGACAGAGAAGTTGGTAAAAACTGTTTTCCTCACTTTCCTGTTAGCAGTTGGTACTAGCTGCTCTCCTGTAACGGGACACTGGTTATCAGTATCTTCTGTTATCTGGAATTACAGACAAGGGGTGGGGGTCGGGGTGGCTGCTGTTGTCAGTTCTTAAACTTCTGGGTTTGTGTTGAAGAATGAAAGAATGTTTTGAGCTAGCAGCAACCTTCGCATGCTCATTTAACAGCTGAGGCAGTGAGACCCAGAGGCTTGAAGTGTCTGGCTTCAAGTCACTCACAGAGCTGTGGGTGTAGACGTGTGCCTTGAACTTGGGATGTCCGACGGCTGCCCTGCCAGGAGAGACACTGGAGGGGTTGTGGGAGGGAGTCTGGCAGGTCTCTCTGCAGGCCCTTTCCTCAGGGAATTGTGTAATATTGGCCTCCTTCCAGTTATCTGAAATATCCAGATATGCAAAATGGGAGTCTAATGAGAATGGGAGTTCCTGTTTCCTGTCAACTGCCTTCCATTTCCTCCGTGAGGGCTAATGTCCACCCAGAGCAAGTCATGCCACAGAGAGTCCTGTCTGACATTTTTGTTTTAAATTGAATTCAGTTGGTACTCTGGCTTCTTTCCTTTGACTATTGTTTTTAGACTAAAAATATCCAGATATAAATATATCTAATTTTGATATGTCTGTATGATCATCTGACCCATCTTCTAGAGAATCTGCTTTTGGACAGTAGTGAGTGTGTAGTGTATCACACTGTTCTAGAGATCAAGCTACTTTAATGTGTCTCCTGAGAACTGGGGGAAGCTCCAAATTCACTCACTTCAGAGTGTCCCCAGGAGTTTCAGATCACCTTCTTTCATTTAATCAGCACAGAAACCATTGACTCAGCTACCCTTTCTCTGTTTTTGCAGGTCTCTCTGCTCTTCAGGTCTCTGGTGGCCTAGTGGGGGTGTATGATGGAAAGACTCTAGTGTTTGAGGAGAGCAGCTGGTTCATAATTAACATGATTAAACTAATTTGGCGCTATGGATTTCAGCCCCTCCGAATGCACATGTGGGTAGAGGACTTGTTAGGCAAGTTCATGAGGTAATTTTTTTCCTTCCATTTACCTAAAACCTTTTAGTTTGTTGAACTTCAGGAATTATAATTTGTTGGAACAGTTCTACCTAAGTGCAAGGTCAGTTTGTAAGATTGCTAGGCAAAATGTTTTATAGAAAATATGCAGACCATTTATCACTGGAAATTGAAAGGGTAGTTTAGTTTTGCTTTGACATAAATTTTGCAAATGCCTTTTTAGTGTTGCCAGACACTGTTAGATGCTTTACAAATGTTAAGTGCTTGAATTCTCATGGCACCTTTCTCAGGTAGGTAGTCTTCTTAGCTTCTTTGTACAGATGTGGAAGGTGGCGTCATAGAGAGGTTTAAGTGTGCAAGTTCACTCACCTAGTCAGCAGTGGAACTGGAGTTCCTACCCAGGCATTCTGGCTCTGGAGTCCTTACTCTTTTTTTTTTTTTTGAGACAGAGTCTCGCTTTGTTGCCCAGGCTAGAGTGAGTGCTGTGGTGTCAGCCTAGCTCACAGCAACCTCAAACTCCTGGGCTCAAGCAATCCTCCTTGCCTCAGCCTCTCAAGTAGCTGGGACTACAGGCATGCGCCACCATGCCCGGCTAATTTTTTCTATGTATATTAGTTGGCCAATAAATTTCTTTCTATTTATGGTAGAGACGGGGTCTTGCTCTTGCTCAGGCTGGTTTCGAACTCCTGAGCTCGAGCAATCCGCCCGCCTCGGCCTCCCAGAGTGCTAGGATTACAGGGGTGAGCCACCGCGCCCGGCCGAGTCCTTACTCTTAATCCCTGCACTGAGCTGGTGTTGTGTAGATGGATGAGATAATGTGTACAAGAGCTTGTAGAAAGGATCAAAAAACTTAAATGGGCTTTAATAATGACATGATGTTTCAGGGAAGCCAGCAGCCTGAAGCAGAGTATAAGTTCTGTACCCCAATAATTTAAATTGGGATATTACATTCCAGCACTGTCCTGGGTAGTGAGAGTACACGTACCTCTTCTATTTCCTTACAATTTTCTAGATTTTAAAATTTTCTATGTGTATAAATGTGTATTACTTTGGTAATCAGGAAAAATAACATAAAATATCCAGTCGAATTTTGAAAGGTACAATCTATTTTTTTAAAAGCTGTTAATGTGTGTTAATTTTTATGCTTGTTTACAGGTTTAGGTGCTGGAGAAATTCAGCTTGTAAATGTTAATATTTTATTACTATGACTATTTTAAGATAATAGTAGTTGAAAAGGTGAAATGATGTGTCATATGACCAAGTATTGAACATGACAAATGTAAGAATTGAGGAGTTTCTATTCCATCTGTAACTTGCAGTAATTAGGTATTTCTTTCTTTCTAAACATCATTCTTAGGTTAATTTCTTGAATGCCTTTCCTCTGGGTACGTTAAGTCCAGCTACAATTCATATTGGTTTAAAGTACTCATTCATTCATTTATTCATTCACTCCATACTGAGTGCTTTTTATGTGCCAGGCATTATTCTAGGTAGAAGGTATAGGACCTAGAACATGTCCTTGCTCTCAAAGAATATATATTCTAAGCCAGGTTTGGTGGCATGCACCTGTAGTCCCAGGTACTCGGCAGGCTGAGGCAGGAGGATTGCTGGAGGCCAGGAGTTCAACACCAGTGTGGGCAACATAGTGAGACCCTGTCTCTAAAATAGAAAAATTAGCTGGGGTTGGTTATGTGTATCTGTAGTCCCAGCTACTTGGGAAGCTGAGTTGTGAGGATCGCTTGAGGTAAGGAGTTTGAGACCAGCCTGGTTGATATAGGAAGACTTTTTCTCAAAAAAGAAAAAAACTCACACATGCCTGTGTGTTTGTGTGTGTATAACTTTTTATAGGTGGGTAGCATGTTGCAGCATGCTCAGCAGGCAGGTCAAGTTCAGATGCAGCCTTGCCTGTGTGTGTCATTTTTTAAAAAATCTGTGGTTTGGTTGACATGGTGAAATTGCTTGCGTTGAGAAATTAAGAGATCACTTTTGAAGGGAATTCAGGGTATTACAGAACTGTGAAAAAGACACAGTGAGGGGATGTATAGATTATATTGGTTTTTACTTTAGAAAACAATTTCCAAACTTTATGGAATTACTTCCCCCATCTTTGATATCTGATTTTACAGCACTGACCTTTATGTTGCTAATGTTGCATTATACTTTTCTGTTTATTTCAGTAAATGAAGATTATGTAAATTTGTTTTGGCAATTTTATCCTACCCTATGAAATAGTTGGAGAGAAGGGTGGTATTCAGCCAGCATGCACCAGTTGTTGAAAGTTGTGAAATACTGCTGGACTGGTGAAATAGCTGCTGTCCTGAGTGGAGAAGTATCTGCCCCTTCCCTAAGGACCTTCTTTGCCTGCCCCCAGCATTGAGTCTTGACTCAGTTCCAGACCTATAGCCAATCTGCTTTCTATTTCATGGTGTACCATTTGCTAAGTATTTTTTTCCCTTTATTATTTTTTTTCTCTTATTTTTCGCCATCATGAAAAAATGCTGACTGACCATTTGCTAAGTATTTTTAATATTGCTCCATGTTGGAGATATTATGTAATGTCACAAAACCCTGAATTTGAAGACACAGAGGTTACCAAAGAGGAATCTGGGACAACTAATTCCCCTCTATTTCAGTTAAAGCAGTAGTTCTCAACCTTGGCAGCACAATAGAATGGGGGGGAGGGGTGGGAGGGGGAGGCCCAGGGATCTTTTTAAAATACAAATGCTGCACTTCACCCCTAGAGATACCTGTAGCCAAAGTTGAGAGCCGTGGGTTAAAATGTGCAATTGGAGGATATTCTTAAGTTTTTTTTTTTTTCTTCAAACAGTATAGAAACTTGAAGCCCTTGCTCAAAAATTTGTTTCTCTTTTGTATATATGTGTGTGTGTGTGTCACACACACATCAGATCCTGTGTATCTCTTGAAAGTAGCTTGTATGATCTTCTGCAAACTTTTAGGGATATGCTAACCAACCTTAGGTAGGCACATTGTCATTGCGTTCTTACATTTCAGAGTGTACATAGTGTGAACTAAGGCTCGTGTGACAATAGTAAACCATGACACTCAAAAAGGAGTTCAAATTTGTGGTAAGCAACACTTTAGACTCCTGGGGTTATGCATTCATACTTCTCTGCTATTGGAAGTACTTGGGTAGAAATCCTGAAGCCCCTGACATCTGCATTTGCCAGGTTTATATCCAATTCTGCACATTTATTTATGCTATTTTTCTGGTTGAATGCCATTCTGTACTCCACAAAATCTAAGCTCTTATCTTACCCCTTCAAACAAAGTGTTTCCCCTGGTTGGAGACATTCTTTATTCCAATGTCCAACCTGTTACCTAACTCCTTCAACAAAGTCTTCCCCTAATACTTCAGTCATCATTCATCTTTCTTTTCAAACATCCCTTGAGTGTTATGGTGCACATCATGTGCTTGTGTTGTTGTGTGCTGTGCACAGTAATTAGAATGTAGTAGATATTCACTCAGATGTTTGTTGAATTGAATTCCCTGGTCTACCGATAGCTTCATGTTGAGATATCTTGGCTTATTGGCTAGGTTAAAGCTCATTCTTGTCTCCAGACTTAATGCATTTCTTAATGCATTTGTGTTAGATCTCTCACACTTCTTGATGTGTGTAGACTTAAAATCACAAGATGCATAAATTTGGGAATGAGAGCCCTGAGAGCTTTATTTGTTATAAAGGGTTACAATCTGCAGGCTGGCAACCCTGCAATTTGGGAAGTGTAGCCTCTGGCAGAGACCAAAAGCAGGCATTTCGAAGGAGGAAGGGTGAAACAGGAACTTACACTGAACAGGTTGGCTAAGTATACATATTGCACAATTTGTGGGAGAAGCTATGAATATTTACAAAGGTGGGGGTATGTGCATGTGTGGTAAGCAAACATGCATGTTACATGTCTCATAGTCTCTTTGGGGTCGAGTCTTAGCATTTAAATACTATAAAATTAGCCTCTGTCTGTCCAAAGGTGAAAGAGGACCAGGTGTCGTGGCTCATGCCTGTACTCCCAGCACTTTGGGAGGCTGAGGCTGCAGGATCATTTTAGGTTAGGAATTTGAAACCAGCATGGTCAACATAGAGAGACCCCATCACTATTATTAAAAAAAAATTAGCTTGGTATGGTGATATGGGCCTGTAGTCTCAGGTACTTGGAAGGTTGAGGTGGGAGGATATTTGAGCCCAGGAAGAGGTCAAAGTATGCTGTGACCACTTCACTCCAGACTGTGTGACAGAGTGAGAGCTTGTCTCTTAAAAAAAGGTGATATGGAGGACACAGAGGTATCCTGTGTACCATTTTAATTTTGTTGCTTTTACTACATATTTTTTAAGTTATTTTCTTTCACTTGACATCTTTAAACATAAGATAATGATAATCATTATCTTAATTGTTTTAAGTCAGTACCAACTTGCTGTAATACAGGTTCATTATTTTCCCACCTGTCGTTATACAAATTATATCTTTATACATTAGAAGCCCATTACTACAATTCTATAATTATTTTATGCAGTTTCTCTTAAATGTGGTAGGATAAAAGAGTTACAAACAAATATATTTTCATACTGTATTTTATGTTTACTAATGTAATTACATTTACTGATGCTTTTTGTTTCTTTATGTTTGATTCAAGTTTCTGCCTACTTGTTCTACCTTAGCATAATAGAAACTTTCATAGTTCTTATAGGTCAGATCTGCTAGTGTTGAATTCTCTGTTTTTGTTTATGTGGGAGTGTCTTAATTTTACTTCATTTTGAAAGATAATTTTGCTGGATATAGAACTCTTGGTTGACAGTGTTTCTTTCAGTATTTTTTGTCCCTTCTGGTTTCCATGGCTTCTGATCATAGGAGTCAGCTGTCAGTCTTATTGAGGATCATTTTATGAGATGAGTTGCTTTTCTTTTGATGCTTGAAAAATTCTCTCTTAGTCTTTACAGTTTGACTATGATTTGTCTATTTTCTTTCTTTCTTTCTTTCTTTTTTTTTTTTGAGACAGAGTCTCACTTTGTTGCCTGTGCTAGAGTGCTGTGGCATCAGCCTAGCTCACAGCAACAAACTCCTGGGCTCAAGCAATCCTCCTGCCTCAGCCTCCTGAGTAGCTGGGACTACAGGCATGCGCCACCATGCTTAGCTATTTTTTTCTATATATTTTTTAGTTGGCCAATTAATTTCTTTTTGTTTTAGTAGAGATGGGGTCTCGCTCTTGCTCAGGCTGGTTTCGAACTCCTGACCTTGAGCGATCCGCCTGCCTTTGCCTCCCAGAGTGTTAGGATTACAGGCGTGAGCCACCACGCCCGGCCTGATGTGTCTATTTTCTTTCTTTTTTTTCCAGAACTGAATTATACCAACAAGAATATGATGTGTCTGTCTAGATATGAGTATCTTTGATTTTTATCCCGTTGGAGTTTGTTGGGCATCTTAGATGTGTAGATTACTGTTTTTCATCAAAGTTGGGAAGTTTTTGGCTATTCTGTCCTTTTAGGATTCCCATTATTTGAATGTTGGTATGTTTCATGTTGTCCCACAGGTTTCTGAGGCTGTGCTTATTTTCCTTAACTTTTTCTTTTTGTTCCCTCAACCTGTATAATATCAGTTTACCTATCTTCAAGCTTGCTGATTCTTCTCCATTTCAAATCTCCTGTTGAGCTCCTGTAGTAAATTTTTTATTTCAGATATTACACTTTTCAATTCCAGAATTTTTGTTTTTTTTTAAATCATTTCTGTTTTTATATTGATAATCTATATTTGGGGAGACATTGCTTTCATACTTGCTTTAGTTCTTTAAACATTGTTTCCATTAGTTCTTTCAGCATATTTATAAAAGCTAATTTAAAGTCTCTCTCTGGTAAATTCCATGTCTGGGTTTCCTAAGGGCCAGTTCCTATTCACTCCTTTTATTTCCTGTGTTTAAGGCATACTTCCTTGTTTGTTTGAGTATTTCATAATTTTTTGTTGAAAGTTGGATATTTAAAATATTATATGGCAACTCTGGAAATCAGATTCACTTTCACCCTCAGGGCTTGTTGCTGTTGGTTTAGTGACTTTCTGGCTCTAACTCTGTGAAGTCTGTATTCATCATGTAAGGCCACTGAGTTATGTGTGTCGAGGTACGTTTTCAATGTTCTGGCATGCAGTCTACAGCTCTGCTTTAGCCTTTATTTTCTGCTTGCTCAATGCATCAAGGCCACCATACTTAGGGCCTTCTTAGGTCTTTCCTGGTTATGGGATGGGACAGCCTTGTGTAAGTACATGTCCTTCTAGATTTCTGGGAACATTGTTTGCTGTTTTCATTCTCTAGTGTTTCTTTCTTTTTTACTATTTTTTATTTTTCTTTTTATTTTATTTTTTCTTGTTACACAGAAAAGCTTAGTCACTTATCTAGTGTTTCTTTCTTTTTTACTATTTTTTATTTTTCTTTTTATTTTATTTTTTCTTGTTACACAGAAAAGCTTAGTCACTTATCTAGTGTTTCTTTCTTTTTTACTATTTTTTATTTTTCTTTTTATTTTATTTTTTCTTGTTACACAGAAAAGCTTAGTCACTTATCTAGTGTTTCTTTCTTTTTTACTATTTTTTATTTTTCTTTTTATTTTATTTTTTCTTGTTACACAGAAAAGCTTAGTCACTTATCTAGTGTTTCTTTCTTTTTTACTATTTTTTATTTTTCTTTTTATTTTATTTTTTCTTGTTACACAGAAAAGCTTAGTCACTTATCTAGTGTTTCTTTCTTTTTTACTATTTTTTATTTTTCTTTTTATTTTATTTTTTCTTGTTACACAGAAAAGCTTAGTCACTTATCTAGTGTTTCTTTCTTTTTTACTATTTTTTATTTTTCTTTTTATTTTATTTTTTCTTGTTACACAGAAAAGCTTAGTCACTTATCTAGTGTTTCTTTCTTTTTTACTATTTTTTATTTTTCTTTTTATTTTATTTTTTCTTGTTACACAGAAAAGCTTAGTCACTTATCTAGTGTTTCTTTCTTTTTTACTATTTTTTATTTTTCTTTTTATTTTATTTTTTCTTGTTACACAGAAAAGCTTAGTCACTTATCTAGTGTTTCTTTCTTTTTTACTATTTTTTATTTTTCTTTTTATTTTATTTTTTCTTGTTACACAGAAAAGCTTAGTCACTTATCTAGTGTTTCTTTTTAAAGTTTTTTGGTCAGCCTCTTTTAGCCCCACTTAGTATCACAGTCTCAGGATGTTGTGATGTTAAAAAGTTGCTGCTGATTTTTTTTGATGCATGTCTTTACAGTGGGGCTGTTTGTATATAGTGAGTTTTGAATTAGGTCTAAGAAAGACAAGACCTGAGGATAGGGCTTTTTGGGATCTGCCACATAGTCATATAGCCACAGTTCTCTGGGGATTGTGCTTTTTGGAAGCTACAAACCCTTTGTGTCCTTTCTAGTAGCATATAAGTTACTGATTTCACATCTCTTAGTCTTAGGACTGCTGGTTTTCAAGACTACTGCAGAGCTAGCAAGAAAGGGATGGGAATAGGACAAGTTAATAATGCCACAGGGCTTATTATTCTTACTGAGGTTCAGCCATTTTTCTTGAATCAATATTCCTTACATTTTGACAATGCTTTGGTTTATTTCCAAAGTTGTGAAAAAGTTGATGTTGACAATTTTTGCCAGTGTTCTCAATGTTTTTATGGAGATTTTCAGAGGTCCTTACTCTACCATTGTGGAAGTGCTCCCTACCCCTCTTTCTTTTATGACTTTACCTCCTCCGTTCCTCCTGAATCTCTCCGCTTTAGCTGCACTGGCCTCAGTGTTTCTGGTGTAAGCCAGGCAAGCTTCTGTTGTGTAGATTTTGCACTGCTTTTACTTCTACCTGAAATATTTACCCCCAGATATTTGTATGCTTTGCTTCTTCACCTCCTTTAGGTCTTTGTTCAGATGTCACCTTCGCAGTGAGGCTTTCCCTGACCAGTATAATTATTTTTGGGGGGCTACCTTATTTAGAATTGCAACCCTGCCAACCCCATCCATTCCTGATTTTTTGTTCCTTTCCGATTTTTTTCCTTAATACTTACTATCCTCTAACCTGTTATATAATATATCTGCATTTATTTCATTTTTATTTCCTATTACTATTTCCCCAACTAAAACACAAGCCTCATGAGAGCAGGGATTTCTTTTCTCTGTTTTGTTAACCTCTGTATCCTCAGTACCTAGAACTGTTCAGTACCTAGAATAGTACCTGGCTCAGAGTTGGTGTTCCACAGGTATTTGTTGAATGAATAAATAAGTGTTTAGGTTTGTGTCAGTGTAATTTGAAAAGAAAAAAGGATGTTTAAGCAATCTGGCTAGCGGAAACTAGTTATGTGTCTTTAAAAAAAATCTTTTTTTGAGACAAAGAGTCTCATCTCACTCTGTTGCCCAGGCTAGAGTGAGTGCCGTGGCATCAGCCTTGGTCACAGCAACCTCAAACTCCCCGGCTCAAGCAATCCTGCTGCCTCAGCCTCCTGAGTACCTGGGACTACAGGCATGCGCCACCATGCCTGGCTAATTTTTTCTGTATATATTTTTAGTTGTTCAGCTAATTTATTTCTATTTTTTTTTTTTAGTAGAGACAGGGTCTC